>QKWP01000803.1:133462-164609 GCA_003550325.1 Gigaspora rosea
AAAAAAAAAAAAAAAAAAAAAAAAAACGTTTTATAAGAAAAATCAAAAATTTCCAAAGTTAGCACATATAAATCTTTTTTTTTACTAAAATAATCTACTGTTTTAACTTAGAAAAAGTTATTAACATAAAATTTTACATGTAATAGTTAAATGTAAATATAGATTATATTAGTAGAAAAAAAATTTTATTGTGCTAATGATTGAAATTTTTGATTATTCTTATAAAACGTTATTTTTTTACTAAGACAATCTATCTTTATGACTTAAAAAAAAGTTGTTCAGAATAAAATTTTACATTATATACTTTGATATTGCTTATTTATTTTTACATTTTGTTAGTAGAATTTTTAATTTTTAAAACTTAAAATTTTTTGTCTACAAAATCGTGTGATTTGATTGGTCGGAATCAGGGGGGTGCGACATGTCGCAGGTGCAACAAATTTCTATTCCCTATATAACATATATAATTTTTAATATTAAATAACTTTCTATCTACTGGTTCGTTTTGAACAGTTTTACTACCAAAATGATCGTCTCAATGAGACAATTCCAAAAGCCCAAAATTATTAAATTCAATTACAGGGTCACAAGATTGCTAAGGTTTTGTTTTATTTATATATTTGATATAAGCTTATAACTTATATCTTAAAATTTATATCGGGCTAATTTTGTTTGTACTCCAAAAATTATAGAGTTCTAACGGGTAAACAGTCGGTTATTTGACACCCTGATTAACTAGTAAAATTAAACAATGCCTAATACAACCAGGTACACAGTCAGTCATCTGATACTCTAATTAATCAACAATATCTGATATACTGGTAATACAGTAATATGAAAAAAAGCGAATAATATACTGATTTAATAATTCTAGTAAAACTAATTTTGTTTTGTTAAACATATTAATTTTGAAGAATTCAACTTTGATAAAGTACTCTTAATCATACTACTTTTACTAAAATTCAATCTACTTGATTCAATTAGCAAATTTTAAGTGCCTTTTGCCTTACCTATTCGAATTACTAATTTTAGCAAAATCTACTTGAATAGATTTATTTTAATATTGGATTCTGCTAAACAAGAATTCCCAGTACTGCTGACTGGAAATTACTAGAACCTCACTACTAGAAGAAAATTTATAATGCTACCAAAACTTTTACTATTTACAAATTTTCTTTGGAAGATTAAATTCTTAGAAAATTTAACAATATTGATGATCCTTTTAGGTAAAGCAAAAAAAAATATACAGAATTCAATTAAAATGCATCTCAATGAGCTGGATTTTGCTAAAAGTAGCATTTCTGATAAATGATATAGAATTATATATAGGTGCTTAATAGATTAAGTATAACAAGTATGCTTGAACAGATTTGAATTAACTAAAGATTTTTCCTGAAGTATGAAAATTGTAATTGAAATCTGCTGAAAGTAACATCATGGTGAACTAAATTCTTCAGATTCTGCAACTCTAGTAAATTATGTAAATATGACAAGTACTTGAACAGATTTAAAAGTATAAATATAATAAAATTGAATTCTGCTAGAAGTAATAATTTTATTGCATAAAGTAAAAAAAAAAGGAACATGAATGGTATTTAAAACTCTCTTAAGATAAAAATTTCTAAGCAATAGATGTGAGGTTGCTTAAAACTTCTAGATGTTTAATATTTTTAACTCATCAATAAGAGTTTTTTTCTGGAAACCATAAATAATTTCTATGCAATTAAGTGGTTCCAATCTTTACTAAGCTCAATTTAGATTTTGCAATTAAAAACTATTAAAGGTGACAATTTCGGTAGATTAAATTTTGCTGAATATAGATAATGTAAGTATATAATCAAGGGCACTTAAATAGTAATTTAAAACCTGCTGACTACAATTAACATAATTTATTCAGAGCTATAGAATAATTTTTATACAGTTAAACAAATACAATTCTTACTAAATACAATAATCTTGGATTCTACAAAAGTAGCAATTTTTAAGGGCAAAGCAAAAAAAAAATGCGTAAGAATAGTAATTAAAATCTGTCAAAGATAACAATTTTAGTGCTCGATAAACCGAAACATGGCTAGGACTTGAATAGTATTTAAAACCTGCTAGAGGCAATAATTTCTGATATTAGACTATCTAAAATTTTCTAATTGTTTTATTCTAACTGACTATTTATACATAGTTTGCAAAAAGGTATGACCATTGTAGATTATGATATGTAAAATTATGAAAAATTAGCCAATTCTAGTAGATTTTTCGATTCTTGGAGAATTTTAAAGATTTGAATAAAATATAAATGATATTAATTGAAAAGTATAATTAATAGAGAATTAAATCTTCTGTTATTCTTATCACAAAATCACAGGGTTACACTTGATATTTTGGTTCACAATTAACATAATTTGCCTGGAGTTATAAGATAATTTTTATATGATTAAGCAGTTCCAATCTCTACAAAATATAATAATCTTGGATTTTGTGAAAGTGTCAATTTTTTAGATAAGAAAAGTGACAATATAGATCCTGTTGGATGTAGTAATCCACGGTAATATAAACACTTGGCCAGAAGCACTTAAATAGCATTTAAACCTGCTAGAGGTAATAGTTTCTGAATACTATATATTAAAACTACCTAATATTTTCTAATCATTCAACTGCCTAATTATTCAATTTAACAGATTTAATTTAACCTATAATCGAACATAATTTATTTGGAGCTATAGAATAATTTTTATGCAGTTAAGCAGTCCAATTCTTATTTAACACATTAATCTTGGATTCTTCAAAAGTGGCAATTTTAAGAACAGGTAAAAAAAAAAAAGTATAAGAATAGTAATTAAAATCTGCTGAAAGTAACAATATCAATGCCTGATAGTTTGTTAAATGTGGTAATTCATAAATAATATAGGTATATAGCTAAAACATCTAGATAGCATTTAAAACCTGATGGAGGTAATAATTTCTGAACATTGTAGATTAAAACTGCCTAAAATTTTCTAATTATTTAGCTGTTCTAACTATTTAATTTAGCCAATATAAGATAATTTTGGCCTGTAATTAACATAATTTGACTAAAGCTATTTTATAATTTTTATATAGTTAAGTAGTTCTAATCCCTACCAAAAACAATTTTGCAAAAGTGATAACTTAGGTATAAAAAAAAAAAAAGCATAGTAATGAAAATCTGTTAAACATAATAATGTTTATAAGTAAGCTAGATTCTGTGAATATATTGATTTGTAGGTAATCAAGCACATGACCAGGAGGACTAGAATAGCATTTAAAACCTGTGGAGGTAATAGTTTTTAAAAATTAGAAATGTGTCCATTTAAGATTTTTAATTCGTTTAATTGTCTAACTATTTAATTTAGCAGGTATATAAGATAATTTGGTTTACAATTGATATAATTTGTCCAGAACTATAGAATAATTTTTATACAATTAAGTGGTTCCAATCCTTACTGGGTGTAATAATCTTGGATTCTACAAAAATGATGATTCTAAGTTAAAAAAAAAGTTGGTGACAATTTCAGTAGGCTAAGTTTCGAAATATAGTTATTTATAATAAACATAGATTATGGTAGTTTGCAAAAAAGTGAGGCCCTAAGATTTTGTGTAGAAAAATTTTTGAGATTTAAATTTTCTACTTATCATAATTTCAATCAATAACGTTTATATTTTATTAGAAATCTTTAAAATTCTCCAAAAAACAAGAAATCTACTAGAATCAGCAGATTTTTATAATTTTACATAGCGTCATGATCTGCAGAGGTCACACCTTTTTGCAAACTGCTATAAATAGTATTTAAAATCTCTAAATATGTAATTTTTGATGAATATATTAATATTGGTAATTTTATAAAGCAGGAAAAAATAACACTAGAGTCGTAATCAAATTTAATGAGCCAAATCATTTCAAATATAATATATAAATATATATATATATATATTCAAATATTAAATATAAATTAAGTTTAATAATTTAAAAATTGAATAAGTTATATTTTATTAGTTGTATGTGTACAGCATATATATTGATATATAAAGTTAATTTACAAAAAAAAACTGTTAATTTGTAAAATTATTCTGTTTTAGTCATATAAGTTAGCAATAGGGTCTGACATGCTTTTTTAAAATTTTTTGTCAAATACTTCTATATAGTATGAGCATTAAATAATAATAATGCTAAAAATTTTTGTTTTTGTGTAGTATAAATAAATTTTTAAAAAAGGCATGCCCAGAAGCATACCTTGGAAGATCGCGCCCCTAATTTTACTTATTTATATTATCAATATATTGTTGTAACACTTTTTGTCAAAAATTGCAAATATGTTTAATTACTGATCCAGATAAGATCGGCACTATTTTTATATTAGAATTTGGGCAAAATTACTATGATTTTCATTATATGGTGGAATCTGATATCCTTCAAATGAAAAATAATTTTTTTATTAAGTTAACAGCTCATGTTGATTAATTGAAAGTTGTAGAGCTCACTGAGACACATTTAATGGTGATTAGGTCATTCAAATCGACCCAGTATACGCTGAGATATCACTAAAAAACGATTGGCTGACTATATAAAATTCTATGTAAACAAACTAGAAATTTTATATAGTCGGCCAATCATTTTGTAGCGATATCTCAGCGTACACTGGGCCAATTTGAATGATCTAACCACCATTAGATGCGTCTCAGTGAGCTCTACTACTTTCAATTAATCAACATGAGCTGTTAACTTAATAAAAAAATTAGTTTTCATTGAAGGATATTAGATTCCACCATATAATGAAAGTTTATATTGTACTTATCCCCAAAATTTACTATTGTCCCAATATGGTAATAGTGCTAATCTTATCTGGATCATCAATTAACAAATATTCTAAACTTTTATTTGATCATGAAAAATACTATCATAATCCTATAATATATAAAACAAATTCTTGTACTTTATGGTATACAATACATGATAAGGTTTTTTCTACATTGAATCTTAAATATACAAAAGCACCTAAAAATTATGCCATTTCTGATAACTTTAGTATTTTTACAACATAGGAAAAATTATCAAATTTAAATACTATTAGGGGAGTAACAAAAATCAGGTGATTTTTTAGGGGGGGAGGGGGGTAAAAAAAGTTGAAATTATATATAAGAACCTGACTATTTATATATTGAGGAAGAGGGAGGGGGGTAGGCCTCTGATAAAAAATAATCAGGTGATTAATGACACTGCCCTTATTGTTCTATATCATTCTGAATTGACATGTGTTCTTTCTCGATTTTCATCTTTCTTGATTTTCTTATTGTTCTACATCATTTCTGAATTGACATGTGTNGGGGGTAAAAAAAGTTGAAATTATATATAAGAACCTGACTATTTATATATTAAGAAAGAGGGAGGGGGGTAGGCCTCTGATAAAAAATAATCAGGTGATTAATGACACTGCCCTTAAAGATTACATTAAATATATAAATTATCATCCAGTTTATTATGTAAATTATAGACCAAACTTTGAATTAGAGATTATATCAAATCATACTTCTAGTGACACAGCAACAAAAACAAAAAGTTAGTTATTTTATTATAAATATATAATGTTGTAATATTGTATATATTTATAAAATTAAATTACATTAAAATTATCATCATTAGGCTATAAATAAATTAAAAAAAATTCAGAAAATAGTCGAATATTAGGACCCTTGCTTTTTGGTCTTCATCTTAAACAAATTCAAAAAAATCGACCATAATCAAATTATATTAACCTTTATAACATATTAATGAATAAGTATTTTCACTAAAAATGCTTGTGCAAAAACTGTTGCAAAAAATATTAAAAAAATTTTGATCAAATTGCCAAAGAAAATTATTACCCTAATGATCAAGTTACACTTAAAGAACTATTTTATACAGTTGCAAATACACCTTTTGAAATAAACTTCAGATCTCAAAATATAGAAAAAACATGAATTAGCAATAGTACAAATAATTGATAAGTATCAAATACCCCAGGATAGATATTATGCTTTATCAGCTATACAATCTGATTTCCTTGTGATTATATAGTTTCTAATCAATATACAATTTTAATATCAAAAATGGCTAAATATATACCAATTAAAATATTCAATCTTAGTCAAGATAATCTTTTATTAAATAAAGAATCTCAATTAGTTAAAAAAGCTGCATGACAAAATATTAAAAATATACTTTCATATATATATCCTTATTTAGTAGCTACTGGAATTCTTCATCCTTCAAAACCTATTATTAATTTACATATTTTGGGTGATGGCCATAGTATTAGAAAAAAATTAATCATGTAATAATAACTCTAGCTATTTTAGATCAAAAAAAAAGAATTATACAGTTAACTCTCTCCAATCTGAACTGCTGGGACTGCTTTTTTTTACTATGTAAAAATTTGAAAAAGTTCAATTTTTAAAAAGTTATATATGGCTTATTCAAACTTTATAATAAATTTACAAATGTTCTAGAAGATTTTGTTCAGTTTAGAAAGAGTTTAATAGTGTTCAGTTTAGAGAAGTTCAAATTAGAGAGAGGCAACTGTATTTACCAAATAATCACTATACTATAGTTATCTATTCAGATATTAAGAAATACGAATTATTAAAAAGTGCAATACAGCTACTTGTTGATGAATTAAATGAATTGAAAATCTGAGTTTGTTGACAAAATAGAATTAAGTAGTTGATCAATTTATATTTTCTTCTGATTGGAAGTTTTTAGCACTATGTTTAGGTATTAATATGGCAAATTCTATTAATTTTTGTTCCTGGTGTCTTGGGCAATTTAGAAAAACAATTATGGATAATTAAAAAAAGATAAATATAATTGCATCCAATTATTTAGTATATTCTGGCCACATTCGAGCCTGTTATTTCTAATGGTTTCATTAAATCACTGGGTTCCAGATGAACTTCATATTATGTTTAGAATAACTGATCGATTATGGTTGTTGATTATTTCTGAATTAGAACAGGATAATGAATATTATAATGATATGTGTAAACAATTTGTAATACAATGAAAAAGTGCAATATTAAATTTGAATTTTATAAAACAACCAAATGAAAATACACATCACTTCAAGGACAGAATAAACTAAAAGTTCTATGAAATTTTGATTTGTTAGCAATTTTACCAACCAATCGGGCTAAGAAAATTAGAATTTTGTAAAACAAATTCAATTAATTATATTGTGCTATTAAAAACCCAGATATTGATTTTGTACAATTTGTTTTAGATATTAAAGAATAGAAAGAAATTTTCTTCAATCTAATATTACTGATTCTAATAACCAAGATATTATTGTAGAAGAAGGTTTATACCAACTATCTGATATTATATATTTTTGTATAGGTAATTTTCAATATCGTAATATTTTTCTAATCACATGCTAGATGTAAAATTTATTGACTGAGAATTGGCCAATCAAATGTTATAGCTAGCATGTGATTAGAAAAATATTTACAATAGTGTAAACTAATCCTATACTAGTAACAGTATTATTATATAGTTGTCTGGCAATGAAAGTCGGATTTGGTTTCAAATATACAATATGAAAAAAAATTGAACATTAATATCATAAACAACTATACAATAATATACCATACATTCATGTTTTAGTCTATCATGTTCCAGGATTTGTAAAAATACATAAAGAGTTTGGGCTAAGTTCATTTTCCTGCTCTGCTATAGAGAAGAAGAACCACTAGCAATCAATATTTTTTTTGCCAGACACTTAAAGATGGGTAACCCAAATCAAAATATATGCACAATTAAAGAAATAATGAATTATGAAAATCGTTGATTTCATTATATTTACATTGATTACTCTTTTAATAAACTGATAAAAATTCGAATAATGTTATTTATTTTTTGCTTTGAAGGTAATACTATAATATTTAATTCTTTTATTATTAAAAAATTTGTTATTAATGTTTTCTTTCTTTACATATTTTAGATTATATTTTAATCCTTTTAATCCTTTTTATCAGTTATCAATTTTGAAAAACAATATACATAATCGTATATGTAGATGAAAGAATCTGAGTTATTAAATAACATTCTGCATATATAGATGGCAGTGAAATTATAGCGGTAATTTCTACATTTGGCAGTAGAAATTGTTAAACTAATTTCACCAAAAATTTTTAAAATTGAGATGCTGAATTAAATTTCAATTGTTGAAATTAATTTACATACAAAAATTAAATCAACTGTTGAAATTAAATCAACTGTTGAAATTAAGTGCGCTGACATTTATTACGTAATATCCATTTACTATGAGGGCTACCCCCCTCCCCCCACGTAAGATCCAATATAATTGGACAATTTATAATTGACTATATATCTTTGTGTAATGTAAGATATTGTTATAATACAGGTCCAACCCCCCACTCTCTAAAATATTACGTAATAAATGTCAGCTCCCTAATCAATGGTTGAAATTAAATTAATGGTTGAAATTAAATTATCTGTTGAAATTAAATCAACAGTTAAAATTAAAATTAACAGTTTAAGGGTTCTCAGCATTTCTCTCAAAGTGATTAGTTAATTAAAAAGATTATGCACAAGTACTACAATTAATTGAAGTAATACTAATAGCAATTTTGTCAAAAGTTTTTGTTGCAAAACACGGTTATTAAATTTTAGTACAACTATTATAGTTTCTAATCATCTTTTTTAGTTATTGTGATAATAGAATCGATTGGCTGAATAATTTATTTTTACCAATTAAAAATTCTATACGCCAAGTCTGGAAGTTATAATCCAAATACTCAAAGTTTTATTTTTTTGTTATAGCTAAGATATCTAGAGTTATGGCCAAAATTTTTTTTTTAATCAATACATTATAGTGGTCACTATTTGAGGTTATGTCATGCTTTTTTTCGGGCTGATCCAGAATAAACAAAATTTGTGCACACGTTTATTTATTTTTGTCAATTCCGAATCAGCCCGACATAGATTCTGAACGCGTGCGAATTTGTGCACGCGTTTATTTTTGTCAATAATTTTACGGGCTGATCAGAAATAAACAAAATTTGTGCACGTGTTTATTTTTGCCAATTCTGTATTAGCCTGACATAGATTCTGTACAGGACTGGGAGATCTTTATTATAGGTCCCCGCCACCACAATCCTCGAGATTTCACTATTTCGCAACTCAGGTTTCACCCTGTTCTTTTATTAAAAAATGATTCATAATATTAAAAAATGATTCATAATACTAGTACGATCACATGAAATGTGAGAGAGATAGTTCCGTTCAACTTTTTTGATGCACTATGTTGATTTTTGAAAAATCCTTTTGGGTTGGAATAATGATTTTCATTTATTCACAATTACAATATACCAGTACAATCACATGAAATGTGAGGAATCGTTTTTTGGGCATGGCCTATGCTGATTTTCGCTAAATCCTTTTTTAGTAGAAGTTATGGTTTTCATTTATTCATTTTTGGAAGAAGTTAACATTTTTACATATACTGAACGACATAAGTCGATTATGCAATATGATGCAAACACGACGTTATTAATTATAGAATTTCTATCTAAATTTATAGTTTGTCCGTTTAAATGTTTTAACAAGATTTTAAGTAAGAGCAGGGAGTTTTAGGGACAGTGGGTATAGGGACTGGAGAGTTTACATGTAATGGGTAAACAAATAATATGTAAAAGGTACTGTCGTGAAGGAGAAAGTGTGAATTTAGGTTGTACAGGGATATAAGCGGTATAGATGTGCAGAGAATATAGAAGTAAAATTGAGAGGTACAGGTAAATAAAATAAGGTGATCTGGTAGTGTGTCAGAGAAGTATTTGTTTAATATTATAGGAGAGTTTATTAGGGTATTTTGAGTTTGGGTAAAGAGGTATGTATAAGGTATAGGTATTAGTTTAGGGTTAGTTTTAAAAAAGGTTTGAAAAAGCGATTATTTGTAGGTGTTGTGGAAGTTTGGAATTTGGTTTAAGAGGTAGAGGGTTAAAGGTAGTTACTGGCTGTAATAGTGTTTAATCCTTTTTGGTTTATTTGGTTAAGTCTCACATATTTGTTTATTATGGAGACCCAAACTCCCAAATCTTTCATTTACTCACATTAATTAAGGTTTGAATAAGGCTTTCTATTTTATTTGGGACCAAAATTTTAATAAGGTAGCTGCACAATGCTGTTGACAAGCCTAACAAAATTTCAGTATGATATTTGTTTACTACAAGTGACATATAATACTATATGTAGTTAAAGCTGATTTGGTACTATCGCGATAAAACAAATTATTAAATTGCAATGACATTCTTAATTATACCTTGCTCATCAAGATATTAATAGATTATATTAGAAGTTTAAAAAATAAATGTTTTAACAGTTTATTAATACTAACTAATAAATTATTTACATTCTAGCCTATATGTGTACAGTATTATATAATATAATTAATCAAATATAAAATTGTAATATATATTGTATTTATTCAATATTTTATAATTAGAAGTTAAATTTGTATAGAATTTTTTTTAATTTTAATTATTTAATTGCATCAAAAAGTTTAACTTATTTAGGTGTTATAATGAAACGCAGTATAAGAAGTATTTTGTATAAGAATGGAGTTGTAAATAGCAGTGTTGGCAATTGGACTAATTGGACATAATAAAATTTTTATTGGACTTTATGGACATATGCCCAATTCCAATTAGTCATATGTCCAATTCCAATAAAATTTTATTGATCATTGTCCAATGCCAACACTAGTAAATAGCGTTAGTAAATATTATAAAAATATATATATATATTTTTGAATACTTAAATCAATCGATATATCAATAGACAAAACCAGTAATATCAGAAATAAATCAAACAAAAAACAGGGCATAACTTAAATTGAATACTTAAAATAATCCTTTGAAAAAGATAATCATATACAAATAGCTCTATGAAAGCCATATCAAACTGGTTTAATATAAAATGAAATCGGACCACAATATCATGTGAAAATATAAAAAATCAAAGAACAGTATTTGTTCACATCATTTCATTCCTTAGATAACATGCACTATATTGCACTCTATTCTTGGAACAGCCAAATTAATTTTGTTATTTCAACAGTTGAATTAATTTTAACGGTTAATTTAATTTCAACCATTGAATTAATTTTAACTATTAAATTAATTTCAACTGTTGAAAATAATTTTGGTTTCAATAGTTGAATTTAATTTTCAACCATTGAAATTTACAAAATTAAAATTTAATTTCACCAACATCTATATCAGTATAGCACAATAAAGATAAATTTTTACTTCGAAAATAATTAGATTACTTAAATTTCATTGTAAAATATTAGTTATTAATAATTATAAAGCAATTTATTTTAATACTAGAGCATATCTGGTACAAATTCATTTATAATTTAAGGTGGCAAATAAATTCAAAAATATAGTACATATGCTCTGATTTTTGGAATTTATAAAAAAAACTTATTTTTTAAAACTTTAAAGCTAAATAATTTTTGATCTACTGGTCCATTTTAAATGATTTTACTACCAAAATGTTCATCTCTTTGAGATGACTCCAATGTGTCCCAAATCATAAAAATCCAATGACAGGATCATGAGAAAATGTGCTATCAAATAACCAACATACCTGAAATTGGTTTGATCTATATTAAACCAATTTCAGATGTGTCACCTATTTGATAGCACATTTTCTTATAACACTGTAATTGGATTTTTATGATTTTGGGCTCGTTGGAATCATCTCAAAAAGAAGAACATTTTGGTAGTAAAATCATTTAAAATGGGCTAGTAGATCAAAAATTATTTAGCTTTAAAGTTTTTAAAAAATAAGCTTTTTTTATAAATTCCAAAAATTAAAGCATATAAGTAGTGCATTATTTGCATGAAATTTCTGTGTTATCAGAGCAGGGTATTGTAGCACATAGTGTGTAACACTCAACTATTCTCTCTGTCTTTTCAACATGCATTAAATTGTATCTAAGTATTTAAACTAAGCAATTATACCTCCATATCGAATTTCATTATATTCGCTTTTATTTTTGATACTAATTGTCTACTTTCTTTTTTGTTCTTAGAGTAGCAGGGTTTAGATTGTTCAGTTTCAATTGTGAACTTTGTTCACTATACATGTAACTATGGTATATTATATTTGAGTTTGATTGTTAACAGTCTTAACAGTATGGAATGTAATTGTTCGATAAATAGGGTAATTAGATGTTCAATCAATTTACAGATAGGTATTTAAGAAAAAGGGATCGACTTGGATTTATTAACTCTTTCTCTTTTTATTACGACTATGATTGGGATGTCACATTGATTATTTAATCAAAACTATATCAGTTAATTATGTAATTTATCATAGTGCAGATTTTTTATAAATTTATCATTATTTAATAAAATAAGGCTATTGCTATTATATTATATAACAAGACTTACTTTAAAATGTATCAACTTATTATATAGATATGCAATCTTCTTAAAATTTTCACCAGTTATTTATACTAGAAAAACAGTGTCATTTTGGGGCTGGAGTCTTAATTCTTAGGCCTTATACAAGCCTGTATCTTTTTTAATTCGCTTTTTCAATATGTTACTTATTGTTCTTCAGTCATTGAACTTTTTTGATTTATTTCTTATAGCCACTTGTTTAGGTGTATAAGTTCTTTTTCGTTTTTGTATTTTAATCAAAATAAAAAAGAACATAACAAAGTTGTCTTTTATTTATTCAAAATACTTGCCTACGTTACAATAACATATTTATATTTTTTAATGATAAACTATTTATTAATTTTAATTTTTTACAATACGATGACAAATTTAATTCTTATTTTCTAATTGACCAATAAAAGTCAGTTTATATATTATATTAAATGTCATTTAAACCAAAAATCAGATATCCAGATATTTAATTCTAATTTAAGCTCAATTTTGGTTATTGAACCTAAAATTTGGATCAAGATGAAGTGAGAGCCAGAACTCCAATACATAGACAGATCAGGTATAGGTTTGCTTATTTTGGAGATTTTTTATGCAGATCTTTTCTATTTGTAGTAATTTTTTGCTTTGTTTTAAAATTTTTCTGCAAATCTTTCCTTTTTTAGTAATTCTATAATTAACCTAACCTATCTATGTATATTTCGGGGTCCTAGGAGCCAGCTATTTTTGAAATTTAATACAGTAATTAAAAGGCTTTTATCTCGTTTCCTTTAGCTTCAGCCAATAAAGTCAAAGAATAAAGCTATATTTTTTATTTTTTTATTAATATATGATGTTTGAACATTCATATTATAGAATACTTGAAAATTCATTAATTAGGATGAAAAAAAGCTATATTAAAAATATAAATCAAAACTTAATTAGAACTTTAGTGAAAAATCAAACATAGCAATATAGCTACTTTGAAACAGTTCTAACAAACAGTTTTTAATTAAAAAAAATTAGAAAAGTAAGTGCAATATTTATGTGATACCTTTAGAATTTTGCACTTTTCTTTATAATTAAGTAAAGTAAATTACCTTCGATTATTTATTTTAATTTTACTAATTAAAATCTGCAATATGATAAATTACATAGTTATCAGACATAGGTTGATTAATTATTTATGGAAATACAAAAATAGGATGAGTGTTTTATTACGAATAATTTTATTAGAGGGAATTATAAATTTTTAGGAAACTTCTACTAGGTATGATTTCGAAGTTTTAGAACTCAAATGAGTTAATTTTATTTCAAGTCAAGCTTGGGGCTCTTATATATTTTCTTTTACAGATTAGAAAACAATTAAAAAAATATTTTCTTAAAACTCTTATAAAACTTTCTATATTTAGGATTCTTAAGTATTTTTCTACATTTTCTATACTTAAAATTTTTAAGTATCTTTCGATACTTAAAACGCATTTTTTTTATAATTCAGCAGTCATGCCACAATTTTATTTATATACATTCTGTAATACTAGTATATTATATGCTATGTCTACTCTAGATTGACTATTATATTAGAATGCGACCTATCCAGATATCATTAAGGATCCTTAAATATGACCTGCTATAACAAACTTTTACTCATCATAACCCTTATTTAGGTAGACCTGAATCACCGATTGGAGTTTGGTGCCTATTATTACTGCCTACTTCTTAACCCTCTTCTTCTAACTTTTCGAGTAGCAGGATTCTACTAGAATAAAAAAAACAAATAAAGAAAATAAAAGGAGGTAAAAAAAGGAGAAGGCTGCACTATCTAAACAAAAACCAAGAAATACAAAGCAAAAATGAAAAGACAGAAGAGGAAGGCAAGAAGTAAATGGCTATAACGGCACTATTTACACCTATACTCAGTGATAAAAATTATATAACACTGCGCAAGAACTAGTTCGCCAAAATATTATATATAAATAAAAGAAAAAATAAAGAAATTTTCTGGAATTTAAATTTCCAATGATCTGCTTACTCTACTGCACCACATCTCATTACACGTCTATTCCTGTTTATCAATTTGCATGTCTTCTTCTGATTAGGATAGGAACAATGATGCAGATCTTTTGGAGAAGTACACCAAATTTCCTACTTTTCATCCAAAATTTAAAAAAAAAGACTTCAAGCGAAAATATGATACAGTCAGCCCTTTCAGAACCAGTATGCTTTTGAGAGGTAATCTGATTTGACAATATCATATGAATTGCGGACACGAATCGACCAATCAAATTGCAAGATTGGATATATGAAGAAATTGTTATTTATCAACCTCTTATGCTATGTATATGTATTATAAATTATTAAAACACTAGCGCTCTATAAACTGCTCTATTTGGTAATTAAAAATATTTCAGTTTTTATTTTGTACATATGAACAGGAATAAGATATGCATGCATTTACACACATGCGTGATACAAAATCTGTTGTTGATCATTACATCTAAACAAGTTTTTTTTCTCATTAGTTACAAAATAGGCATCTAATAATAGTGTCATAGCATTATAACAGCTTGCAACCAAACCAGAATTGACAATACATAATTTAACCATCATGAATAAGTCATGGTAAAATGCCAAGTATGAAACTACGTTCTTAAGAGAATGACCCTGCAGTTTTAATTTGTGACCCATGGAATATGATCGGATCATTGTTCTGGTTTGGAGTGCTAATCTAAACAAAGGAACAAAGACAAATAAATTTGGTAGTTTGAATTGAAAAAAAATTCAGGTAAAAGGATATATAATAAGATGCATATGGGCTGATTTATGGAATTGCCAATAACTTTTGAGATACTAATCTATTTTTGAATAATTTTATTACCAAAATGTTGGTCTCAATGAGATGGTTTTAATGAATCCAAAATCATCAAAATCCAATCACAGGATCCCAAGATAATTATTAACTTTTACTATGTAGACAATCAACGTATGGATTGGTTTTCATATATGAAAACCAATCCATACATTGATTGTCTACATAGTAAAACCAATCCATATGTTGATTGTCTACATAGTAAAAGTTAATAGTAAGATTATATAAAACTTAATTATCTTGGAATCCTGTGATTGGATTTTGATGATTTTGGATTCATTAGAACCGTCTCATCAAGACCAACATTTTGGTGATAAAATTATTCAAAAATAGATTAGTATATCATAAGTTATTGGCAGTTCCATAAATCAGCCCATATGGTTCTCCCAAGATACAAGTGATTAAGATTCAACAAAGAATGAGTTGCACTTAGTTTAAGATCTTGAAATAACATGTGTGGGCGTTTTAAAACCCAGATTTTTTAAAAATGAAATGCTTGATTTCGAATAATACCGTGGACATTCTACAACTCAAATTATATTAGTGAGCAAATAACATGGTAACAATAAAGCATCAAAAATTTATTTACCCAAAATGCACATAGGCGTACTGCAAATAACATGCTAATGCCTGGTCTTTCAATATAAATAAAATTAAAGTCTTAAAAATAAAAAAATTGCATAAAAAATTAAAGTCTTGAAAATAAAAATATTCGCATAAAAAATTATAGTCTTGAAAATAAAAAAATTCGCATAAAAAATTAAAGTCTTGAAAATAAAAAAATTTGCATAAAAATTATAAATAAATGATAAATAAATAGTATAATACAGTAGCTCAATCTTAATAGTTCTTGATATTGGTTCTTTTTTACAAATTTTACCTATCATAATTATAGAGAAAAGTAAAAATAAGGTTGTTTTTACTGGGAATTTGCATAATGATTAATGAAAGTTGATATGCGAACATTATCAAGCCAATCCCAAAATTATTCAAAAAAACTTGCAGTGTAGGCAAAAAACAAATTTAACCTATTAAAAGCCCCAGGTCACAGTACAATTTCAGATATTTTGAAAAGAAAGAAAGAGTTCAGTATGATGTCTGCAACTGATCTTTAAGTTAAAAAACGACATATCGTTATGTTTCCTGAATTAGATATCGCTTTGGTAAATTGGATTTTACAATGTAAGCATTAGCTATAAGTCTAAATGGAGATATGATCAAAGCAAAGGGTAACAAATTTGCAAATTTAATGAGAATTCTAGAATGTAACTAGCCAGGATTCTCAAATGGATGGTTGCAAGCTTTCCAGGAGAGACATAATTTTCATTTCTTTAGGCTACATGGTGAAAGCAGTTCTGTTGAACTACTGCTATCGAATTAAATCTTCTAACTATTATTCGTACAATAAATAAAAATATTCTGCATAATATCTATAATATGGATAAAACAGGTTTATTCTATGCTATGGCTCCTGATCGTACTATCGCATCTCGCCAAATTGAAGGGTCAAAAAAGGACTGCATACGACTTACGGTTGCACTTACATCTAACGCTGATAGTATATACAAGCTTCAACCCTTTATTATTAGTCATGCTAAAAAACCTAGTGTTTTAAAAAAAAAACTAGAGAGCAACTTGGGTTCTATTATCGCAATAATCTAAAAGCTTGGATGACTGCTTTGTTTTTCTAGATAATAATATAAATAGTTGGTCACATTAGCAAACTATCGCTTTTACTCTATTTTTTTTTTAAATTTCTCAGTATTAAGACTGAGGCGCTATTGGCGCTCTTTTATTAAGGTCATTGGTCATAGGGACCCAACGGGCCCCTATATTTTCATTACATATCCTATTTTTCTATTTATAATTTCGTCCTATGAAGTCTATCCTAACCTACTCCCCCTTTATTTGGTTTTTCTGGCCGAGTCCAGCCAGACTGTCATTCGGTGCGCCCCACCCTAAGGCTTCTTAGATCAGCTTTAAGGAGTTAGTTTACTCTGCCGATATGCTTAGTAGGTCCATTTTTCGTCTACCCCAGGTACTCCCTTCTGAGTTTGAATCAGGTCAGGTTTTCCTTGCGGGACTTTTCCTGGTTAGGTCTCATACCACACTTGTTTGTCTTTCCTTTTATAGTGGACGGTCCTTATATTTACGACGTTTCTTGTCAGATTTTTTCCTTTTTTGGATGCTGCATGACCTTGTGGTTATGTCACACAACCCATTGTTGCTGTAGTACCATGTCCGAAAATGGGAAATGATTGATGCCTCATCATAGATCTTTAATATTCGTGGTCCTAACACAGTTTTTGTCATCCACTAGACTCGAACCGGCGACCTTGCGAATACGACTCCGGAGTGCTAACCACTGCGCTATCCGACCCAGGGTCCTTTTACTCTATTTTTAATACCATATGAATACAATAAATAAATTTTATTTATACAGTACATGAATATATTGTGTGGCCAAAAGCATATCTGCATTTTTCATAATAATATAATGCTATGGGTATTTGATGACGCTAGGACGGCTCTCTGAAGTTCAGGTATACCACTGCTGAAGTATTTAATGACCCAAAGTTTTATTTCAAATTGAAATGAAAGTTTGGGACATGTAATAAATGCCATTTTTGCAACCTCTTTAGGATTATAATTTATATAGTCCTCAATAGTTTTTTGTTGGTGAGAATTACAAATATTGGATGGTTCAGCAGTGCACACCCAAACTTCAGGGATCCGCCTTGACATCATCCAGGTATTTACCATATTAATCTATTAAGAAAAAAAATCAAATAAATAAATAAATAAATAATAAAAATAAAAATAAAACTAAAAAAAAATTAAGGATTATTGCCCATGCTAGCTCAGTTAAAATATAAGTCTTTGCCTTGAATACGACCTTACAGATAGAGATTGTACCCGTTGGGAAAACCTCTACCTGGTTACTATTAAATTACCCAGATATCCGGATAAATTACTATTTCACACAATTGTAAATTCTACCCGGGTACAATCACTACTTACAGAACATAGAAATTGCTATGTTCTATAATGTCATTTTCAAAAAAAAACCCATATACTCACACAAGATTATCTTTATTGTAAATCAATAAAATTATTAAATGAAATTATATAACAATATTGTTATCAATCTTATTGCTATTTTTAGGAATAGATTGAAAAATTTAACAAAGAAATGAGGAAGTCAAATCGTCATATCTTGCTTGTCTTAGATGGTGCTTCTTTGCATATTACTAGTACAGTCAATCTAACTAATATAGAAATACTTAAACTACTTTCGCATACATCATCAAAGATACAACCCATGGATGCTAGCAAATTGCATTTTTCAAGCTTCATTATCGTCAAATGCAACTTCAACATGTGATCGATCGTGATGAAGCTGGAAAAGATGATATCTATAAAGTTGACCAATTGCAAGCTATGAGGTGGATAAAGGTTGCATGGTTTGAAGTATCTGTCAGAATGATCAAGAATTGCTGGTTCTATACAAAAATTATATCTCCTCATAATGAAGATGGAACATTAGTTGTTATGTCACCTCCTGCTGCCTTGCCTTCTCCTGCTGCCTCGCCTTCTCCTGCTACTTCGCCTACTCCTGCTACCTCACCCTTACCCTCTGCTATTGCCTCACTCCTTCTGTTTTTTCGCCTTCTAAACATCTGTTGATCCAAATTATGAATTGATTTTTGTGGAGCTTCAGCAAACACTTAATGCATTGTGGATTCGTAATCCATTATCAATTGCAGATTTGTTAGATTTTGAAGAAAAAAATATGGAAATACATCAACAATTTAATGATGAAAACTTAATTCAGGGTACTACAGAAATTGATTATGTAAAAAATAAAATTGAAATACAACCTTTAACCGGAAAGGAACAGTTGGAAATTTTGCGTGGTGCTCTGAGAATTGTTGATGAGAGAATTGATGATGGTAGGGTAACTGTGAGGTCTTTGCACAAGCTTAAATCGTGTATTTGTAAGGAGATTCAGAGGGAAGAGCCTAAAAAACAGGTCCAAACTAGATTGGATCAATTTTTTCAAAGGCCTGAATAATAAATAGCATTACATATTAATTTTATTTTAGAAATAAATCAACGCCAAAATTACAAACAACTTATTAGATAAGATTTCTTTGTTTTACAAGTATATAACATAAAAAAATGAAAAAAAGCAAAAAAAATAAAAAAAAGCAAAAAAAAAAAATGAAAAAAAATGAAAAAAGCAAAAAAAACTGAAAAAAAGAAAAAAACCGGTTTCAACAATTGTTACAATGGGTGCTATCACAAAATTGATCAGCTGGTAGTTAATGTTTGTCGAAGCAGGCTGGCTGTGATGAAGTGAAGAAATGATTAAATGGTTGTTATTGTCTTCGAGTAGGTCGGGTAATAATGAGAGATTTCTTTATTTGTATTTTTCAGAAAGGTTATCCTTTAAATTATACTTTGGATAACTTTATTGTAATGCTATATCGAACAAAAATATCATAAATAAATAGTTATTACTGTATACAGTATCTTGCTTTGTGCTAAACTTTAACACACAGTTTTGAGCAATAATTAAGTTCAAAACTCTTATAAATATAAAATAGCGTGTTATACTGTATATGAAACTGCACTTACCAGTACTCGCTATAGTGATATTGCTGTATTGGAATGAGCATGATTTAACTGTAAAAAATTCTTATCGGTGCAAGAAATTTAGAAGATCGTTATACGTATAATTTTTTTTAATAAAAAAAATTAAACACGTAAAAATATTAATCAATTTTATGCAATTTGATTGGACATATATGTCAGGTGACTCTATGCAAATTCAGAAATTTATGCATAAAGGCTATTGGATATCGGAAATGGCAGGATATCAGATATTACTTATGAAATGGGTACGGTAGATCGATTTTTAACCGATTTTGGCAGGTTATTAGTTTTGACAGGATCGGTTCTGAGAGGGCCAACTATAGTAGGTATATAATCAAATACGTTCTTGTAACCAAAATCCTTAAAGAGAGTGTTGAAAAACTCATTTTTTAGTTCACTACCTAGCCAAACTATAAAACCTTTGTAGACAAAAGAAGACTTCTACCAGAATTTTCTTGTACCAAGAGTACCTACTGCCAGTTATCTTGTACAACTGACACTTCTGGCTTGCTTGCTGAATATATGAAGGAGTCACCAAAAAGTGGATAAAAAGATTGACCTTTATAAAAACCAGTATTAATAGTTGCTTCATCTGTTACTAAAAAAATTTTTGTTTTTCTTTGTTCGGAATTTTGTACAAGTGATTAATGGAAAGAGTTGTTGATTCATCTTGATACTAAAATAGTACTAAAACTCTTAAGTATCTTTAGATACTTAAAACTTTTAGTATTCTTCAATACTTAAAACTCTTAAGTATCTTTTGATACTTAAAACTTTTAAATATTTTTCGATACTTAAAACTCTTAAGTATCTTTTGATACTTAAAACTTTTAAGCATCTTTTGATACTCCCTTAAATATTTTTGATTCTTTTAATTCGATCTATTAGAGTAGAGACATTTATCAGGTGATTTCTACCTCTTAAGAGGGTACCCTACTCCCCCTACCTGATACCAAACTAGCCAATCAAATTCAAGCGAATAATATTTACAAACCGGACTCAAACCAAACTTAGTCAAGTCTGATTTTGGTCCAGATTTGGTCCAAAGTCTGCAGGCTAGTCTTAGTTTGAATATGTTTATAAGTATATTTTGGTGCTGAACAAGTTTACTTAATGTATGAAGTTAAAATTAATTAGTAAAATTTTGTTAATCATAAAATTTTATAAAATGTTATTAATAAAATTCTATAAAATCTTATAATTCACAAATTTTTATTAAATATTTCTAACTTTATGCACTAAGTAACCTTGTATAGCATCCAAATATACATCAAATCGGAATAATTATTTTTATTTTACTTGAATTTTAGATATTAGATGCATAATTTTTGATTTTTGATCAAAAAAGTCAAATTTAAGCATCTTTTCTCCAAATTTCAAGTAAAATAAAAAAGATTATGCTGATTTAATGTATTTTTAGATGCTGCACAAGTTTACTTAGTGCATAAAGTTAGAATTAATCAGTAATATTTATGAAGCATAAGATTTTATAGAATTTTATTAATAAAATTCTATAAAATCATATAATTTGCAAATTTTTATTAATAAATTCTAACTTTATGCACTAAGTAAGCTTGTTTGGCATCCAATAATACATCAAATCGGGGCATAATTATTTTTATTTTACTTGAAATTTGGAGAAAAGATGCTTAAATTTGAATTTTTTGATCAAAAATCAAAATTATGCATCTAATATCTAAAATTCAAGTAAAATAAAAATAATACAACAGGGTGAAACCTGTGTCACCAGCTAGTAAAACCTGATTTTATTAGTAAAATCTGAGTTTTTTAAAAAAAAATAAGTAAAATCTGAGTTTATTAGTAAAACCTGAGTTTATTAGTAAAATCTGAGTTATTAAAAAAAATAAGTAAAATCTAATATAGATAGGGTGAAATCCGCTATTAAACAAAACTGTTCTAAAATTTTGAGCAAAGATATCTTGACAACTACCTGATCAAATTTGATAAAAATTTTTTTATTTGAATTCTATAAATCTATAAATTTCAAAAAAAAAAATTATCAAATTTAGTCAGCTGATTATCAAGATATCTTCGCTTAAAGTTATAGAAAAAATCAAAACGTTTATTAAAATAGAAGCTATGCCAAATTTTTTTTAAAACTTAGAGCAAAGATATCTTGACAACAACCTGATCAAATTTGAAAAATAACTTTTTTTTGAATTCTGTGAAACTATAAAATTCAAATAAAAAAAGTTTTATCAAATTTGATCAAGTAGTTGCTAAGATATCCTTGATCAAAGTTTTGTCAAAAATTTAAAACGTGTCTGTCATATGATACGCGTTTTGAAATTCTCTAAAACTTTGAACTGCAACCACCTGATCAAATTCGATAAAAATTTTTTTATTTGAATTATATGAATCCATATAATTCAAATAAAAAAAATTTTATCGAATTTGATCAGGTGGTTGCAGAAATATCTTTGATCAAAGTTTTATCATGTGATACACATTTTGAAATTCTCTAAAACTTTGATCAAAGATATCTCTGCAACCACCTAATCAAATTTGATGAAAATTTTTTATTTGAAATTTAAAACGTATCTATCATATGACAGATATGTTTTAAATTTTTGACAAAACTTTGATCAAAGATATCTCTGCAACCACCTGATCAAATTCGATGAAAATTTTTTTATTTGAATTATATGGATCTATATATTTTAAATAAAATATTTTCATCGAATTTGATAAGGTGGTTGCGGAAATATCTTTGATCAAAGTTTTAGAGAGTTTCAAAATGCATATCACATAACAGATACGTTTTAAATTTTTGACAAAACTTTGATCAAGAATATCTTAGCAACTACTTGATCAAATTCACTTGAAATTATTTTATTTAAATTCTGTGGATCCATATAATTCAAATAAAAAAAATTTCATTGAATTTGTTCAGGTGGTTGCAGAGATATTTTTGCTCAAAGTTTTAGAAAAAAATTTGTCGTAGCTTTTATTTTGATAGACGTTTTGATTTTTTTCTATAACTTTGAGCGAAGATATCTTGATAATCACCTGACCAAATTTGATGAAATTTTTTTTTGAAATCTATGGGATTATAGAATTCAAATAAAAAACTTTTCATCGAATTTGATCAGGTGGTTGTCAAGATATCTTTGCTCAAAGTTTTAGAACAGTTTTTGTTAAATAGCGGATTTCACCCTATCTATATCAGATTTTACTTATTTTTTTTCTAAACTCAGAATTTACTAATAAACTCAAATTTTACTTATTTTTTTAAAAAAACTCAGATTTTACTAATAAACTCGGATTTTACTAGCTGGTGACTCAGGTTTCACCCTGTCGTAAAATAATTATGCCGATTTAATGTATTATTGGATGCTAAACAAGTTTATTTAATGCATAAAGTTAGAATTTATTAATAAAAATTTGCTAATTATAAGATTTTATAGAATTTTATTAATAAAATTCTATAAAATCTTGTGATTCACAAAATTTTACAAATTAATTCTAACTTTATACACTAAGTAAACTTGTGTAGCATCTAAAAATACATTAAATCGGCATAATCTTTTTTATTTTACTTGAAATTTGGAGAAAAGATGCTTAAATTAGATTTTATTAATCAAAAATCAAAAATTATGCATCTAATATCTAAAATTCAAGTAAAATAAAAATAATTATGCCAATTTGCTATATTTTTAGATGCTAAACAAGTTTATTTAATGCATAAAGTTGGAATTTATTAATAAAAATATGCAAATTATAAGATTTTATAAAATTTTATTAATAAAATTCTATAAAATCTTATGATTCACAAAATATTACTAATTAATTCTAACTTTATGCATAAGTAAACTTGTGCAGTATCTAAAAATACATTAAATTGGCATAATCTTTTTATTTTACTTGAAATTTGAAGAAAAGATGCTTAAATTTGACTTTTTTTGATCAAAAATCAAATATTATGCATCTAATATCTAAAATTCAAGTAAAATAAAAATAATTATGTCGATTTGATGTATATTTGGATGTTATACAAGATTACTTAGTGTATAAAGTTAGAATTATTTAATAAAAATTTGTGAATTATAAAATTTTATAGAATTTTATTAATAAATTTTATAAAATCTTATGATTAATATATTAAGTAAACTTGTTCAGCGCTAAAATATACATATAAACATATTCAAACTAAGACCAGCCTGCAGACTTTGGACCAAATATGGACCAAACTCAGACTTGACTAAGTTTGGTTTGGGTCTGGTTTGTATATATTATTAGCTTGATTTTGATTGGCTAGTTTAGTATTAGGTGGGGGAAAGGGTACCTTCTTAAGAGATGAAAATCACCTAATAAATGTCTCTACCCTAAATGTTAGTGCTCTTATTAATGAAATTATTAAAAATCATATTTATATGCATATATATGGATTTTATTAAATTTCAAAAATCTTTAACAGTAAATAACTTTTGTTCCACTAGTCCGCTTTTGATGAAACAACTACCAAAATGTTCACATTGATGAGATGGTTCTAATAAATCCAAAATCACTAAAATTTAATTACTGGATCCAGAGATAATTAATGACTTGTGTGCTTCAGATTAGTGTTACGAATCAGGCAAAAAATCATAATCGATTAGTTAGTTGAAAATTTTTAGAAAATCGATTAATAGTTGATTATGTTTAACTAATCAACTAATTGATTAATCGATTAATCAGTTAATCAATTAATCAATTAATCAGTTAATTGATTGGTCGATTAGTTGATTAATCGACTAATTGATTAGTTAAATATCTGATATGTACTGTATGTATGATCTTTATATACTCTTTATTTAGTATAGTATATATTGGTATATAGACAACTAATCAATTAACCAATTAATCAAATAATCGATTAATTAGTTAATCAATTAATCGATTAGTTAAAAATCGATTAATCGATTAATCGATTAGTTGCCAACTCGATCAACTAATCGATTAATTAATTTTTGATTTATATCACTACTTCGGGTATTTTAGGATTGGTTTTTTCAATTCTAAAATACCTAAAGTAACATGAATTGTTAATGATTTCTGGATCCAGTAATTGGATTTTAGCGATTTTGGGTTCATTAGAATCGTCTCATCAATGTGAACATTTTGGTAGTTGTTTTATCAAAAACAGACTAGTAAAACAAAAGTTATTCGCTATTAAGGATTTTTGGAATTTTTAATAGTAAATTCCAAAAATTCGTAAATAAAGAAATTTTACTAATTAATTATAACTTCTTGTACTAAGTAATCTTGTTTAGCACCAAAAATATATTAAAATGGTATATTTTACTTTATTTTTCTTAAGAGTAGAGAGTATGCTAATCATTTTTCATATAATTTTTGTAGTACAAGAAAAATCATATATTACAAAAAATATGCCTCTGATAAAAATTTTTAAGATTATGATTAATCCTTGTTAAAATTTTGTAGCATGTAAATTAAAACCTCTATTTATAGTAGAGAAATTGCTAAAAGCAATGCTTTATTTAAAAAAATATATTTGTATATACTGTAAAACTTTTTTGTATTAATCCAAAATTTTCTGGATTACTCTGAAAGTTCACTTAAAATTTTTGGGTAGTAATTTATTCTATCAGACTTTTAGAACAAATAGCTTATCCAATCATATTTGATTTTTTTTTTATTAATATTTACCTTTAGAAAAATTTTTGGTTAGCACTTTTGGATAAGCAAACTACAGATTTAATAAATAGAATATTATTCTTTTCAACTTTTTTTTTTATTTTTATAGTTGTTTTTATTTTATTTTGGAGTTTATTCTATAGAATGGCTCTTGGGCAGAATCCAAGAACTAGTAAGCTATGCTAAATAGAGCAAGCCAGAAAAAATTGATTACCAAATTTGAAGTTTCTCTTAGAACAATGCCTGATAGTAATTTAGGTCTTGGTTTTGTTATACTATCCAAAAATATAGTTAAGGTTTGGGTTAAAGTTAGAGTTAGGGTTAGTTTATAGGTTTATTTCTTTTAGCCTTTCTTTATTGTTAGCTTTTATTTTACTTTTCTGCTATTTTTTTTTGTTGGTGGTGGTATTTGGTTTTTGGTATAGTATCTAGAAAATTTTTATTTGTATGGGTAGAATTGTATAGTATAAAAATTCAAATAAAAAAAATTTTTTATTGCATATAATGTTAATTAAAAATTTTTATATAGCTTTGATATTTATAATAATAGTCCCTTGTCAAGATCACAAAGTATTATTTTGATCACTAGTAATTACATCAAGGAACAAATTATTTATATTAAAAACCGGTTATAATCCTGTATATATCATTATAAGAAATTTAAGCTATAATATTTTATTTTTAACTATTTTTTTATTTTTAAGAAATTTATTTTATTACAATAAAATAATAACTGAATTACTGTTAAATTACATATAACAAATACTATGCTAACTACTAGATAGTTTAATTAGTCCTTTATCTCTATTATAGTATTTCTTCTGGTTTCACTCTATTTCAAATAGCTTACTGTACTTCAGGTTCTACCTATGGGTTAGTAAAACTATGAGTGAACAACTCAATAATTACACAATTTAATTAGTAGCACAAAATTTGTTATTCGTATATACTTCATATAATTTTTATATACAGTATATTGTTCAATCAATCAAAGCCTTAATAATAAAACTTTTTTTTTAAATAACCTACCTGCCAAGATTTTTTTTCAAAACTTGAAATATATATAAATAACTAACTAAATATTTAAAAATTTTATAACTGTTTTTTTTTAATGCTAAAAATTGAATCATATATCTATATACAATTATTATAAAAAAATGGTCACAAAGATAAGATATATATGAGCAATACCAAGAGAAAATGGACTTTGGTCATATAAAACTTACATAACTTAGTTCTATTTTTTTTAGAAGATCTTGATTTGGCACTTTGTTAGCTTAAAATTTGGGTTTAAAATAATAGAGCTAAGAGTATATTTTGGAAGGCATTCATTCTATCTAATCTCAAGATTCTTGTTCAGATATTTCAAAACGAACCAGTAAAAATGAAAAGAAAAAAAAACCAGATCTCATAGATTTGCTATTTAATCGTGTACAAAATGGCTCAGAATTTAATAACAAAACAAAAAAGAAAAGTTAACTTTTTGCTTAAACAAAATCAAAAATCATTTATTAGTAAGTATATATATATAATGGTTTTATATAATAGCAATAAACTTAATTTTAATTAATTTATGTTTAGGTGAGCAAACTAGAAATAACTAGGCATATTGCAATTCGAATGGACAATTTTGAATTTTGAATCTGTTGAAAGTAGTTATTCAGTTGGATAATACAATTTTTAAGTTTGCTATAGCAAGGTTTATAATAAAAATAGGCACTTGAACGATATAGTATAATAATTTCATAATTTTATGATAAACTTTTTTTTTAAAAAAAATTGGTTCTTTAAAAAAGAATTTAAAAATAAATCTAAAAACCAATTATTATATAATGTTTTATTAATTTATATAAAAGAATTCTAATTCAAATATATTTGAAAATTTTAGAAAACCCATAACCCATTTTTGTTACAGTTTTATTTAAATAAATTATTATATATAATGTTTAAACTAAAAATAATTGGAATACCAATAACAAAAAAAAGCGAATAGGACTATATATTATATAGTCTTATCATTTTTTTTTGCTGTGAACGTTTCTAATTAATTTTATATAATGCTTATATTTGTTACTAACTTTAGACTTGCACTTTGGTCAGGACTATATCAAAAACTGATAGGGTAAATTGTGTTTAAATAAACCCATATTCTAATTTTTGTTACAATATTTATTTAAATAATTTATTACATATAAATTGTTTAAAATGAAAAACAATTGGGATGCCGATAGCAAAAAATAGGGATTAGACTACATACTATATCTCAACATATTTTTTTTGCTGTGAACATTTCCAATTAATTTTATATAATCTTATGTTTTGATTTTTGGTCAAAAATAACATTAAACAGAAGATTGTATTTAAAATAAATTTAAGAATACATCATACTAAAAAAATAATGAATAAATAGGATAAGTATAGTGTGCTATTTTAAAGTAAATATATAGTTAGACCAATGTCCTTAAATATGATACCTCTTAAACGCAATTTTTAATTCTGATTCAAATATATATTAGACACTATAAATGCAGCTTTTTAAATGCAAGCCATTAAAAGCTTAATTCCTATGAATTGCAGTCAATATATATAGTAAATTTAAGTAAAGCCAAATTTTAATACTCATAATTTCAACTATTTTTGAGAAATTAGTTCTAATTTTTGCGAACATAGTTTAAATACGAACTATCAAAAGCTTGATTCCTATGAATTGTAGTCAAAAATGTTTGACTATATGTAGAGGGGGCATCCATAAATAACGTTATACAAGAGGGTTGGACGAACGATAATGTTTTTCTTAATAAGTAGGGAGGGTCAAAAAAATATAATGTAATTTTTTTAGAAAAAATTGGCTAAAAATTGATCCAGTAGTTCAAATTTAATGATTTTGGTACTATTCGATTCGTCTCAGTGAGAGGAGTCGAATGATACCAATTTCATTTCATTTGGATCACTGGATCAAATTTTATTGGCTAAATACTATTGGTTATTATGTTTTCTTATAAAATTACTAAAAAATCAATGGTTTATTGTGAATAACTATTGATCTAGTGGTTCGAATAAAATGATTTTGGTATCATTGGATTCGTCTCACTGAGACGAATCGAATGGTACCTAAATTATCCAAATCGGATCACTGTGTCACAATATATTCAAGTTTTTGTAAAATTTTATATATAAACATACGGATTTTGAAAATTTGTTTATATAGTAGAGGGGGTCCAGCTATACTTGCTGGCAAAACCCGGACAAATTCTAAATAGTAAAAAAACAATTGCTATTTATAAAAAATTAAATCAAATAAATAATCTTAATATTTTGTAAATATATTATTTATAACTATAAGAATATATACAATTTGTTTAAATAAAGATTATTAATAAAGTTTTTAAGATATTAGCTTTGCAAGAGTTTGGGATTTGGGATTTGGGATGACGGACAAATCCCAAACTATAGTAAGTCAGGATTTTGCCAACATGTATAGGTCCAGCGCTACTATGAGGGGGTACATAACGTTATTTATGGATGCCCCCAGTAAATTAAAGCAATGAAGCCAAATTTAATATTCACAATTTCAACTATTCTTGAAAACTTCTATAAATATAGAAATATACCCAATATTTATATAAACCTACAATACAATATAAATAGAATACAGCAACAATATTTTTTGAATTAGCAACCAATTAATATTGCTGAAGCTCATTAGTATTAATAATACGGCGAATTTTTTTTATTATAAAATTTTATAAATCTAAGATTTATTACTCAGAATAATATATGATATTTTTATTGGCTATATATGGGGGGTGTAAATAGAAACCAGGCAAATTGTTTCTAAGTAAATTTTTTTTAAACTTTAGCTTAAATTATCTTAGCAACTATTAAACCAATTTTGATAAATTTTTATTTATTTTAATTCTATGTAGTTATAGAATTAAAATAAAAAAATTTTTATCAAGATTGGTTTAATAGTTGTTAAGATATTTTAATCTAAAGTTTAAAAAAAAATTACTAAAAATGATTTGCCTGGTTTCTATTGACACCTCCATATAATAAGTTTCACCCATAGTTTTAGTAACTCCTAGATTCTATACTACAGAACCGTTCTAAAGAATAAACTCTAATAAAAGAAAAATCAGTAAGCAGAAAATAACTTGAAAAAAAGCTAATATATCATTTACTAAATTTAGTATGACTCAACTAAAGATATCACTCAAGATGATTTGTACATTAGAACTGCTATGAACCTCTACTAGAGTTTCTCTGGCTTTGCTTTATTCAGACATAGTTTATTATTCTTTAGATTCCATGTTACAAAACAGTTCTAAAGAATAAACTTTGATATAAAAAGTAAGTAAAATAGAATATCAAAAAAAAAATCTAAAAAAAACAATATACTAATTACAGAATTTATACACAGCCAAAGGTGCCATTCAAAGTAACTATCATGTCAAAGCCACTATGAGCCTTCAACAGAGTTTTTTTTGGCTTTACTCTATTTAGTATAGTTTACCATTTTTAGATTCTACCAAAAGCCGTCCTAAAAAAATTCTAATAAAAGAGTATAGGCCAGTGCAAAAAGATTTGCACCTCAAATAGCTTTGATTAAAATATTTTTTGTACAAATTATTTTTAATTTTTTTAATTTAATATAATTATTAGGTTACCAGATTGATAAAAATAAAATTATTTAATTATTTTATTGATAAAATAAATAAATTTATTAATAGTAACTTTTTTTAAAAATATTTACTATATAATTTACTATAGTAATTTATATATACGCGTAGATAGTAAAAGATCAAATTAAGGGTGTGGCGACTTAGGGAAGTTGGTAAGTTGTCACCCCCAAGTGGCAGGTCTTGAGTTCAAATCCCACTGGCGACGCTTTTGAAAAAATAGACCTGTGTTCCGGTAATTGTTTCTTGTCGATCGGTTGAGTACATCACCTGTAGTCCTTGGTTACCATCTTGAATAGGAGCTTTCGGGCGAAGTTGTGTTTTGTAACACAGACAAATCCAAGGAACCGGAGAAACAGAAACCCATTTGGCAAGTCCTGAGTAAGGAGATAGCTCTGATCTTCGACGGTGCTAACCAAAACTGGAATTTTGGACCGAAACCGGGGAACCGGACGTTGTCCTTGGGGACAAGGTCTACCAACCTGGCCGCCAGAGTCGCACCGGAGGAAAAGGACCCATGTTGAGGAATTGGGGACCAAGGGGAGAAAAACCATAATGGCACCTAATGCGGGTAGATCAACCCTTCCGGGCCAACTGGATTGGAAGTCTGAGAAAACGGTGAAGGACCGGTAGAAAAGTGACGGTAGGTACTGGGGTTGGAGCGAACCTTATAAGGGCAGAAGTAAGTAATAGTAGCGGTTGGGTATCCCCTGACTGCAAGTTGCTTGCCTCAGTGAGTGCGTAAGTTACTGAAGTGTAGGTAATACCTGTGTGGGACAGGGACTGCTCTACCAAGTTTACCCGCAAGGATAAATTAGTCCTAAGGGGATGTAGGTAG
>QKWP01000803.1:164719-183382 GCA_003550325.1 Gigaspora rosea
AAAAAAAAAAAAAGTAAAAGATCAAATTATCATACTTTAAAGCTAAATTTCTTTACAACTAGTGATTCAATTTTGCTCAAATTTTAACCATACCTTTATCGTATGCATATTAATGCACTTGCATAGTACAAGCTCATACAATTGCATATTGGTTGCGAAATTATTTAAAATATCTTTTTTTTAAAATTTTTTTCTTTTTTTTCAAATACAGTGAATTGTATATTATTATTAAAATAAAACAATGTTAAGACAATAAAAATAATAAAATAAATTAGATTAAAATCTATTTTATTTAATACTAAAAAATTTTTAATAATTAATCAAGAATAAAAAAACTTATCCTGACTGTCAAAATTATGAAATTTTTTGAGGAGCAAATTTTTTTGTACTGGCCCATAATTACTAAAAAATGGTAGCAAAAAAAAAAGAAAAGCTAAAAGAAACAACAAACAACATATCATTTGTTGGATTTATAGCCTACTCAACTAAAAAAGTCTTTCTAAATTAAATATCAGTAAAAGAAAAAAAGCTTAGAAAAGTATAAAAAAAAAAGTTATACGTAATATAAAAATTCTAGATTCCTACATGCATTATACAAAAAAAATTACTATCAATTTCTTATTAGAAATAATCGACATACTCTCTATCCTTAAATTTGAAGAAAGAATGCTTAATTTTAAAAATTTTTATCAAAAATTAAGTATCTTTTCTTTAAATTTTAAGAAAAGTAAAATAAAATATACTGATTTGATATATTTTTTAGCGATGAACAAGTTTACTTGGTGCAAGAATTTAGAACCAATTAGTAAAATTTAGAGAATCATAGAAATTTGTATAATTTTATTAATAAAATTATACAAGTTTCTATAATTCTCTAAAAGGGAAAATCATGTGCGACCAAGTAAAAAACATTGATAAGCAAATTTTACTAATTGATACTAATTTCTTGCACTAAGTAAACTTGTTCAGCATTAAAAAACATATCAAATTAGTATATTTTATTTTATTTTTTTTATGTTCAACGATCTTGCTTCTTTTTATTATTTGAGAAAAGGTAATACAGGACCCGAAATATACATAAATAGGTCAGGCATGAGTTTGCTTATTTTTGAGGTTTTTTATGCAGATCTTTTCTATTTATAGTAATTTTTTTGCTTATTTTTGAAGTTTTTTCTGCAGATCTTTCTTTTTTAGTAACCCTATAATTAACCTGACCTATCTATGTATATTTTGGGGTCCTGGTAATACAATGCTGCCACTGATTACTTTTAAAACTCTATCAAAAAGAAACTCTCCAAATACTAGGTACCCAAAGTGATCTGCTATAACAACCTTTCGTCTTAAGTCGGAGCCCAAACTTGCTCGAACTTTTGTACAATGTACGCCCAACTATCACTGACACTGGCATTGTATGCCATATCAAGACCGTTTTTTTTTCTTTCCTTTAAATTTTTCCTTCTTCACAAAGGACATGAAAAAGATGGAAAGTAAAAACAGACAAAATATAAGATGAATACAAAAAGGAAATAAAAAAGGTGAAAAAGAAAAAACAAAAGAAAAGAAAAGAAAACGACAAAAAGAAAAAACAAAAGAGAGAAGAAAAACAAATCTAGATAATAGTATAATCGAAGCCTATACTACGCTCATAAAAATTAAACAGTATTAACTAAGATTTCATTACTGTATCTAAAGTAAAACTATAAGGAAAAAACTAAACTAAGAGGTTGAGATATGCCAATCAAAACTTTTCTAGAAATCCTCCTTAAACATCTATCAATCATTGCGATACACGTGAACACGTCGGCAGCTTGTGTTGTGATTTTTCATGACTTTTTGTGACTTGAGTTTCCATTTTGGGATGGGTAAACAATGTCGATTTTTTGGAGGGGGTATGCCGAAATTCCCACTTTTTGGTAAAAATTTTGCGAAAAGCCATATGGGAGGCTGGAAAACCAACATAGAGAGAGTGTGGGAGTTTGCAAAGTATAGAATAGTATAGAAAACCAGGAGCTTGCTTCCACTAATTCTTCTACAAGTTCTTGACATGTACTTCCGGTATTTACCAACTACTTGTTTGATAGTTCTGTAGACTTCCACTGGGGAGCCAAAAACCCAAAGGGAGTTCTTTTCAACTCTATTTCAGTTCTCCAAATAATCCGAAGACTCATCAAGCTTAAGACTACTAGTTCTAGTGGCTACAAAAGAAGTTTTGTGTATTATTTTCTATACTAACTAAACACTTGGCTGCAGGTCCGTTCGGTAATTGTTGGTTTGAGGGATCATTAGAAAGAGTTAATAGTAATTGACTGAGTATATTTTATTTTACTTTTCTTAAAATTTGAAGAAAAGATACATAATTTTAGAAATTTTAGCAAAATTTCAAAATTAAGCATCTTTGATACAAATTTTAAGAAAAATAAAATATAAAACTGTAGTCTGATATGATGTATTTTTTGGAGCTAAACAAGTTTACTTAGAGCAAAAAGTTATGATCAATTAGTAAAATTTAAAGAATCATAGAAATCTGTATAAGTTTATTAATAAAATTATACAAATTTCTATGATTATCTAAATTTTACTAATTGATCATAACTTCTTGTTCTAAGTAAACTTATTTAGCACCAAAAAATATATCATATTGGTATATTTAATTTATTTTTTTAAAATTTGCATTAAAAATACTTAATTTGGAATTTTTGATAAAAATTTTTAAAATTAAGCACTTTTTCTTCAAATTTTAAATAAAATAAAATAAAATAAGCTGATTTGGTATATTTTTTAGTGCTAAACAAGTTTATTTAGTGCAAGAAGTTATGATTAATTAGTAATTTAATAATTTTAGGAAATGCCTATTTCCATCATGGTATTTTGCTATTTCTACTATGGTTATACAAAAGGTTCTATTTTAGATTTAATATAATATTGTATATTATAATTTTAACTCTAAAACTAATAAGTAAACCTTATTTAGCTACTAATTAAAAGTTGTTAAGGATCAGCAAATTCACTGTTACACGATAAATTATATACAATAAATTATTTTTCTTTTAATATGTATGAACCCAATCTTAGTTCAAAAAACCCAATTTTGGTTCAATTAATCCAACATCTATCCAATTTGATTAGGTTATCAAAATAAAACTTGTGTAATATTACATGCCATTTGCAGTGTGTAATCAAAATTATTTTTGTAAAAAGAATGCACTGGGCCTTTGTGTAATATAGGTACATATGTTGTGTAACTAGTATATATACTGTGATTGGATATTGCCAACAAATATTGCTGCTATGTTTTGGACAATTAGTTTTTAGGATTAGAGTTAGCAAAAATTATTTTGCAAAAACAATGCACTGGGCCTTTGTGTAATATAAGTGCATATGTTGTATAACTAGTATATGTATTGTGATTGGATATTGATAACAGACATTGTCACTATGCTTCAGACAATTAGTTTTTAGGATTAGGGTTAGAATTAGTATTAAAATTAAAGTTAGAAGTAGGATTGGGTTTATTATTTTGAATACTAAAATAAAAATTTTTGTATAACTATAGTAGAAATAGTAACTCTCTAATTTTATTAATAAAATTATACAAAATACTATGATTCTTTAAATTTTACTAATTGATTCTAACTTGTGATTTAGATAAACATATGCATATATTAAAATCTGAACATGTTCATAAACCTTGAACTTAGTCTGAACTAAACTTTTTTAAGGGTAGAGTATACATAGATCATTTTTCATATGATATGCATAGTAAATTTTTTTTGTATAACATATTGTGATAAACACAGAAATCGAATACATTAGAATATTCTATGACCCGTAACCTATAATTAATACTTAAATTTTTTTGTCCAAAAGGAATTAATATTTATTATAGGCCTATTCATAATATTAATGTTATTAAGAAGACATATTATATAGTAGTAATAATATTTATTATTTATTAAAGTAAATTTAAAAAAAAACTTTATTGTAAACGAACTCTTGCCTATGAAATTCAAACATAATTTATGGCTTCACTTTACTAATATTTGAATCACGTTTATCCAATTTATAATTCAAGTAAAAATACTATTTAAAAAATCCTACTTATTTTCAAAATATATCACTTACTTGTTAATTATGAAACCCCTAGTAAAAAATTAAATAATTTCTGCATCATTCAAACCATAAACTGACAAGTTCAACATGAGCCTGATAAGAAAAAAGTATAAGAAATTTATAATACTTAGCAAAGTGTGTTCACTAATTTTTTTCCTCAGGAAGCTCAAGAAGTCCATATGGTCCTGCAAAGGGTACCTAGAAAGTTTTCTTTCCTTCTAATCCAAGTTAATGCCCAATAATTCAAAGAAGTCAGCATAGTATTTGCAAAGTGCCTCTACTAGTACCTTGAAAAAGCTTTTTTTTCTTCAGGAAGGTTTTCACAATATGCGTTTATAGAAAGGTACACCTCTCTAAGTGCACGCCCATGGAACTATACTTTAACAACGTGCATTTAGAGAATATTAAAAAAAAGTGCATTTATAGAGATTTAGAGCAGGTTCAGGTTTAGGTTTAGATTCATTAAACATGAATCTGATCTTTATTGAACTAAACTAAACTTCAGAACCCTAGTTTTAGTGATTTAGTAAATTGTTTTTTGTTGGGTACTTCTAGTTGTTTTTTAGTGTTAATTCAATAGATTTATTATTTTTTGTAGTGTTTTAATAGGTTCTTTTCAAAAAAAGGTTCTTTATCATTTTTTAGTATGTTTTTCGTTATTTTTTAGTAGGGTTTTCTATAAAGTTCTTTGTTATTTTTGGTGGGTTTATTTAGGGTTTATTATTGTTTTTTTTGTGGGCTTCTTCAGTAACTTCGTTAGCAGTTTTCTGTAAGTTCTTTTAGTAAATTTGTTGTTTTATAGTAGGTGTTTTGTAGTTTTTAGTAGGGTTTTTAGTTATTTTCTAATAGATTTTTTTTTGTTCTTGGTTGAATCTTTAGTTCATTCTTGTTCTTATTTTCATCTTATTTTCTTGCTATTTCAATTCTGTTTTCTTTCTTATTTTGTTCACTATTTTCATTTTATTTTCTTGTTGTCACATTCTTTTTTCTTAGTTCTAAAAAAAAACAATAATTAATAAAAATAAATTAAAAAAAATTAAAAAAATTAAAAAAAATAAATTAATAAATTATAGATTGAACCAGGTTTATTGTTCAACAGCAAATTTATAATAATATAATCTTATGTAAGATTTTATGAACTATAATATTTCGTAAAATATTTTAAAATATTTCAAAAAAGTTTACTAAAATGCACCTATGGTATTTTACACCATGTTATACAAAACTATTAGAATAGCCAATCATAATTTAAAATCAGGTATATCAAAAAATTTCATTCTTTTGTTTATTTTTTTAAAAAAACATTCAAATCTCTAAATTTTTCTTATGAAAACCACCTTTGGGACTCTAATAAAAAAAATTTCTTGCTAAATTTTGTATATACTAATGCCCCAATAAAATCCCAGACCTAATCCTAGCCCTAAAGTAATTAAAATTTATTTTTTGTTTTGTAAAAATTTATTTTTTTGTTTTTGTTACACGGATTTGCAAATCTAATTTGCCTATGGTGGTAAAACACTATAAGTGTATTTTATAATAATTGTTTCAAAATATCAAATTTTCGAAATATTTAAAAAGTAATTTTGAAATATTTTAAAATATATTATGAAATATTTTAAACTCCTTTCAAATATTTTAGTACTAGGAAACCAAGCTGGATCAGTAAATCTGTAACCTGGATCATGCATTAGACTAATTTCAAAATAGTTTGAAATAGTTTGATGATGTTCAAATTCTGTACTACAAAGATTAGATTAGATCTTTTGTTTATAATTAGATCTTCTATTTTGTTTTTTTTTCACTTTTTTGTTTTTATTTCATTGTTTATTTTTGGTTTGTTTTTTGTTTTTGTTTTATTTTTTTGTTTTCATTTGTTTTTTTTCAATTTTTTTATTTATTTATTTTTAATTTTTTTAATTTTATTTTTATTTTTTTTATTTCGTCACTTTATAAGAAAACAAACAACTATTTGAAACCTTGTGCAAGCCAACCCAAACTGCTAACACTTTGCAAGTACATGTGACTAATATTTCTAGCAATTTCTAAATTTTTAAGAATGCTTCTTTAAAGAAATAAAGGTTTAGTTAGAAATTTATTTATTTTTCATATGATATAATTTGGAATTGTTTTTTTTTTTTTTTTTTTTTTTTAAAATTTGTTTTATTAATTTATTTTATTCTAGCACTTTGCAAGAAAAGAACTCTTACTTTCTAGCGCTTTTCAAGAGAACCAACCCAGACTTTTTCAGCACTTTGCTACTTTTTTGGCTTTTGCAAAAACATTAATCTAGCTTTCGCAATTTTTGAATTTGCAAGAACATGAACTCTTACTTTAGAGAAATAAAGATTTGGGGCTTTGTTTATTTTTTTTATTAGTTTGCTTATACTTTTTGTTTTTTTATTTGTTTTTTTACTTATTTTTTTTAATCTTTATTTATTTTATTTATTTCTGACTTTTTTGAAGACTTTTCTGGCTCTTTACAAAAACACAAGCTTTAATTTCTCTGGCACTTTGCAAGAATATACTAGATTTTTCTAGCAATTTGCAAGAACACCAACACTTCTAAAAAATTTTTGGCATTTTTTTCACTTTTTTGAAGTATTTAGAAAGAGAAAGTAAAACGAAGATTATAGCCAAAACAAAATAAATAGCCAAAGTGAAGACAATAAAAAACAAAGAAGCAAAGATAATAGCTAACTTTAGGATAAATAAAAATATGTGTGTAGGGCTAGTTTTTTGTATATAGTAATAGAATTAGATGCGAAGAGTAGTTAAAATAATATTTAATAATGTAAAAATAATACTGTAAAGAATGTATAATAATTAAAATATAATATAAATAAAATATGTAAGGCCATATAATGTTAATTTTTTGGTTCTCATAACCCAGCCAGGCCATATTTTGGAAATTTTTGAAAAAATTTTTTTATATGTTTTAATAGTCGGGTGGGATTTCAAAAAAATTTTTTTAAAAATTTTATAAAATTTTATATATAAAATTTTTAAATAAAAGTTCAGCCGGCCGGTTCATTTTTTTTGTCTTATGTTATGAGAACCAAAAAATTAACTTTATATGGCCTAATATTGATTAAAAATATTTAAATATAATGTATAATAATAATAAATAAAAAAATATAGAAAATTACTACAAATCACCACTAGTGATCATCACCGGTGATCTACAATGCATAAAACAAAATAAACAAAACAAACTAAATAAAAATTAAATCTCTTTAATATTAGGGTAAGGGCGCGAACTAGGATGGGGCAGAGGGTATAGTTTATACCAAAATTTTATGAGAATTTTTTTTTTGTATAAAAAAAAGTAGTTTCATAGGCAAAATTTTAGGTTAGAAGCAATTTTAGGAATTTTTTAAAAATTTTTGTTTTTGTTACACAAAAATTGATCTACATGTTACAACTGATCCTGAATTTTAATTGGTAAATTGAATACCAGTGATGGTCACCGGTGGTGATAAATAGCAAACTTCAATTTTATATTAAATTGCAAAACCTTGCAAAATAATACAAAAACTTGTAAAAAAGCATGATTATGTAAATACAGTAATTATAAATCAAACAAGTAGTGTTAAACACTAGTATGTAGTATAACATAAAGATCAATATCAAAAAAATAAATAAACAAAAGTTCAAGTTGATAAATATTAAGTTAAAGTAATAGTTAGAGTTAAGGTGAGGCATAGTATATAGTAAAATTTCACAAAGGGGGGTTTTTTTTTTAAAAAAAAGATAGTTTTATAAATAAAATTTTGAGTTAGAAGGTATTTTTTAAAAAAAATAGCAAAAAAACAAAAATTTTATATTATACCTGATCTTTACATTATACTGTATTTAAAAAATTTGATTGGTAAAAATCATTATGGTGTTGAGCACCAGTAGTGTGATTTAAATATGTATATCATTTATTTATTTTTTAAAAAATTTTGAAATTTGTGAAAATTTGCAAAATATTGCAAAACAATATGAAAAGATTACAAAATATGCCTTTTGCGACCCCTGTAATAAAGATAATTTGCATTTTTTTATTTGATCTATTTTGTATTATTACACAATATATTTTGAAATATTTTGAAATAACACTGTAATATAACTGCAACATAATATACCATGATGATCATAAGATTTTTGTAATATTGTGGGTTATAATATCTTACATAAAATTACATATATATAATTCGCTGATGTTATATATTAAACCCAGTTTTAATATCTTTTTTTAATAAATTTTATTAATAAATTTTTTAATAATTTTTAAATATATATAATCAACTAATTGATTTGATCACATGCATCATGTGCTCTATATAAGTACATAATACTGTGATTGAATTTAATTGGCTAATCACAAGGTCTCCATGGCAATAGATCTCTATAAAATAATATCTATTTAGGGATAAAGTATAAATAGATTATTTATCATACGATTTTGGTAGTACATTGGAATTTTATACAAAATTTGAAATATACTACTAATAAAAGTTTTTTAAAAACTATTGTCAATCTTTACCAAAATTTGGTATATACAGATTAAACCTTCTATTTATAGTAGTAAAATCTTTAGTGGTTGTATTATTTTAAAAAATATACTTCCTTATAAGCTAAATTTGCTAGAGAGGCTTTAAATTTGCTGGAATTATACAAAAAACAAATAGTAAAATATTTCTAAAACAGATAATTATTCAATTAAAGTTGTGTTTACTATATAATCTGTCTATTTTTTATTATTATTTTTAATATTTTTCCAAAATTAGCAACAGAGAGTTTTCAGAAATATGAAAATATTTTCAAGTCCATAACCAAAAAGAAATCACTAGAGAAAGTTTAAATATTAGTTCTAACAATTCAGTTCCAAATTTAAATTTTAGCAAATTGAAGTTAATTTTTTGCACAAAAAAATTTACAAAGCATATCATATAATAAATAATTTATATACAATAATCTAAGTTGGCTAATATCTAAAATACGATCCACCTGGACAAAACCCTGAAATATACATAGATAGGTAAGGTGACTTTTAAATTTTTTATTAATTGCTATAAGCAAGGCTTTTTTATAAGATCAGTATGCAAAATTTGTACTTTACAATAAAAAAATTAAAAAAATACGCAAACTAAAATTCTAACCTCGGGCATAGTATAAAATTTTATAGTAATACAGTAATATATAAAATTACAATTTTTAGTATCAGAGCGTGTTATTTTTTAAAAAAAATTCTCACGTATAAAAACTTGTACAAACATATGTATGTACATACTAAGGCTCTATATTTAATAAAACACATGCTATTACCGGAATTATTCCCATAAATTGATTAACTAAAAAATAAAAGTAAAAATAAAATGTCCTTAAAAATAATTTAAAATAAAAAATAAATAAATAGATTAATAAAAAAAAAGGGCATATTTAAATTAAATAAAATATTAAGTTAAAAAAAAAATAAATAAATAAATATTAAAATATTAAATAAAAAACGCAAAAAAAAAATAAATATTATACTAAATTAAACTAATTTATTTTTAATAATTATTAAATTTTTTAAACGATACTAATTTCTAAACTTTAACTAATAGCTAATTATTAGTTTGTTTATATTTTAAAATTTTATTTATAAAATAAAATTTTAAATAATTATTTCATATTATATTAAATTTTGTATACTTACTTTGTATTACATTAAATTTGTTCAACAATTATTTTAATTATTTCTTTTTGATTAAAATAATTAAAATATTGTTTTTCTTTTTCTACTAATTTTAAAATATTATTTTCAATTAATACACCAGCTGCTCCAATATGATAAATAATATTAGAAGCTAAATAATGTGTTAAAATATTATATCCTTCCATTGTTGTATCACTAAATAAATCTCGATAAATTGGCATATAAACTTGTAACGATATATAAGATATATCATTTAAATTCATTACTGCCTCATCAATATAACAATGCCGGTTATAAGCTTCAAAATAAACTGCAATAACTTTTCCTACACATAATTGATTTCCATAAATTACAAAGATATAATTATCTTTAACTAATGAAAAATCTTCTGAAATATTCACATTTTCAATATTTGGAACTTTAATAATAAATTAAATTGATTAGTAAATTATAAACTTATAATAAAATTAAAAAAAATTATTATTAAAGTTTTAATTGTATTTGTTTTAAATATAATTAACAAAAATACATACTTTGAATTAAAGATTTTTGCTTTTTTGATTTGTGTTTGTTTGTTTGTGCTAATTCTTTAGTATGTATTTGAGCTAAAGAATTAGACATATTTTTATGAGCTTCTTTCCATCGTTTTTCATGTTGTTTAACTGATCTTTGTTCAGGATTTTCATTATTAGAAAAATATTCAACAATATGACTAGCCTTATTTGGATAAATTGTCATAGTATTAATATTAAATTTTGTAGAAACTGATTTAATATTAAACTTTCGCTCTAGTAGTCTTGAAGTATAAGCTTCATGTCTTTGTCGTTGTTGTAATAAAAGTTCAAAATCTAAATTATTTTCTGATCCATATCAAAATTCTAAATCAACTATATTTAAAAATTATTAAATATAAAATATAATTATAATCAAAATATTTATAATATTATTAAAATTAACTTACCACTATCACTATTATATAAAGTAGAAGAATCTTCAATAGAGCTATTTACTTGCAAACTTCCATCTTGAAACAAATTACTTGATAGAATTTCTTCATTATAGTTTTGTATTGTAATATGTTTCATTTTACAAGAAGCTTCAGTTATCGCTGTAGAAATACTAATTTCATTATTTTCATCTTGCTTATTATTTGTAAAATTAATTATTTCATTATCCATATTAGTTGAAACCTCTTCTTCGTGAATAACAACAAATACTTGTGGAAAATTTGATTTAAAAAAATCATCTATAGGCATGATATTAAGAAATTCTGCAAGTTCACAAGCTAATTGATAAGAATGTTTAATTGTTTGTGAAATTTGCTTATCAGTTGGCCATAATCTTAATAATTCCAATGTCGATTCATTTAAATTTCCATAATTATAATCAAAATGATAACCTAATAATTAAAATTTAATATTAAAAATAATTATAAATATTAATTAAAATTTTACAAGTACTAGATATATTGCTATGAAAATATAGTATCTGAGTTATCAAATAATATTATATCTAGTATTTGTAGAACCTTAATATTAATGAATATAGGGGTAAGTCAGTAGAAAAGGGACAAATTTATCTAATAAATTTGTCCCTTTTCTACTGACTCACCCCCATATATTAAATAAAAAATAATAATATTTACCTTGATGAATAGTTTTATCTTTAGTAAAACTTAATTTTTCTGATCTTAAAGCTTTACCATATTGAGATATTTTAGGAATCATTTGAATTAAATCAAGAAAGTCAAAATCTGAATTTAATTGATGTGCAATGCCAAAAAAATGTTCAACTGGCTCAGATTCATGAAACCAAGGTAATAATGGTATTTGTGGATAATATTCACGATGAGCCTTAACTAATAAAACAAGTGATTCACAAAGTGAAGTAAAAATAGCAAATGTTTGATTTGCTAAAAAATTTTGTTTTAATGAAATAAAATTAGGATATTTTTGAGAAAGAATTTCTATATGAGTACGCCATAATTGAATAAAAAAATAGCCTGTCATAACTATTCTAATTCGTTCAAGTGGTGCAATATCTCGATTTAGATAACTATCAATTATTTCGCCTTTAAAATATAATATAATTAATATAATTTTAAAATAAAAAATTACATATTTATTAATATATATTATATTTACCTAATACAAAAAGATAAATTGCAAACCCTTCTATTCCAGTTTTGACTTGATTATTAGTTGTTAAGCATTTACGAAAATTTGATGAACAAAAAGTTCGATAAGCTGCTGCATCATCTTGTTGGTCCAGTTTAATAACATCATTTTTAAATATTAAAGAATCCTGCTGATTAATAAGCTGTAAAAGGTGATCATATCGAGCTGAAGAGTTGCCAAAAGTCAATAAACGTGCACCAGACATTATAGCATTTCGTGCTGTTTTTTTAGCATGTTTGGGATCTTGAATACGTATTACAGGACCAATATTATCAAATATAGGACATGAAAAATTAATGTTTAAATCAGGTTCTTTAACTATTAGTTTTTCATTAGTTTGAATTTTAGAAATTGATTGTTGTGCTTGAAATTCTGTTATAGCTCCATCAGATCCCAAAGAAAGTATATGAAGACCAAGTAGCGGTGCAATCTCAATAATTAATTGCTTATGTAATTGTAATATTGAATCTGCAGTATCCGACCCATTATTTGGAATTAGAGCAATAACTATTGGAGGAAATGCAGGTAATGGTACCTTTTATATATACAAATTAGTAACTTATATAGTATTTAATATATAAATATTAATTTATAATTATAAAAATATACCTGTAAAAGATAAGCACGAACACTTTTTGCAATTCTATCTTCTGCTTTGATTTTATTGATTATTCTTGGAATATCACTATATATATTAACTTTTGTTTCTTCATTTGATAATACAGATCCAATAATACATCCAAGATTAGATAAATATCGTAATCCTAATTTAAGTTTTGTGTTATTCGTCATAGCAGCAATTGGTCCATTATAATTAATTGTATCAAGAAGTCTCTTAAATTTAGCTACATTTTCATAGCATAATTCAGGATTAGTTAAGTATTCATTATTATTTCTTCTTAACATTCTATAAAAAAAAAATAAATTAATTTATAAATTAATAAATTTAAAAATAAACAAATAATATAACTAATTATAACTAAAAATTTTAATTTTTCGGTTATAATTAGAATATTACAATAAATTAAATAGTAAAAATTTATGAATTTTAATAATTTAGTAATATTCTAATTGCAATTAGAAAAATTAAAATAGTTAAATCTTCAATTACAATCAAATAATGATACAATTTCTAATTACCTAATTGACTGAATTGATCTACCTTCTAGATTTGACGAAATATATCTAAAGCTCTTGAACTAATTCCTCCCAATATTACTAAAAAATTGGTAAATTCTTCACTATATTTTAAATTTTTATTTGATTTGTTTTTCATCTTCTGTTCAATTGCATTACTCATAACTTCACAAAGACCAGTAAATATTGGTGCATCATTAAAAGCACCTTTTAATGCTTTGTCTGCAAGAATAATCCATGAATTTTCTGATTGTGTTTTAGATTCATTATTAAGTATATTCCAAATATCACGAAGATCATGATTTTGAAGATTTCATTTTAAAGGATTACCATCCCAATAATGTTTAGGTGTAAATTTAGTATTATTAGATGATGGTAAAGGTCATGCAATTTTGTTGCATAAATTTTGGTTATATCGAATAGAAGAACATTCAGTATATATGTTTCCTTTTTTAGCAAATCTGGTACAAGTTTTTGCACGTACTGCATTACCTTTAATGAATTATAGTATTAATATTAAAAAGTATTATAAGAATTAGATTAATATTTTCTATAAATTACATACTTGACCGATCAATTTTCCAAACAGATTCTGCAAAAAGCGCACAATTTAATTGTCTTTTTTGTTTAAAATTTAACTTTTTTCTACTAAATTTTTGTACAAATAGATGAGGAAAAAGTTCACGTGCAACAATTTTAATATGACGACAACCACCAAATTATGCAGGAGTTCGTTTTATATATTTTGAAATTTCTACAGACTGGAGACCAATACAAATTAACCGCTTCTTATTGGATTGTATATAATCTAATTCATCCATACTTATAGCTTGAAATTTTTGATCTGAATCTTTATCTATTTCATCAATTTGTATTAAGTCATCATCATCCATATTATCGTAAACATCGGAATCATATTCAATTTCTTCATTATAATCCTCTTCTCTATAATGTTCTTTTTGCTCTACTGGTTGAAACCAATTGTAAATTGTTCTTTGACCTTCATTTGCTTTATATCCAGAACATTGAACATAACGATTAAGATAATCTTCTTCCCATTTTCTATTAAGTTTAATTGTTTTACCACATATGCATACTACTTTTTTGGGATGTATAATGCAAGCTATATATTTGTATTTTGAAAGTCTTTTGAAACTGTATTTCCAATCTGTCATATTTTAAATATTTTAGAAAGATCAGAGTTTTTTTTTTTAATGCATAAATTATTAAAGTTTATGATTTTTACTAACCTGATTATCGCTCATGCTACATTTCCTTTTTTGACTAAAATGGAGCTATATTTTTTCCAAATTTTTTTTATGAATTTCGGTTCATGTTCATTATATATTAACTATAAAGTATAAATTTATTTATAAAATTATTATTTTCTATTATTGGAAATTCTCTATTGAACTATATACCAGAGTTTTTAATAAAATTATTAAGATTGAATTTGTTTTCCATTTATTCACATATTTGTTAGACTTTTGAAAAAGTAAAGTCATTCATAAAACCAACCGCTTGGAATCTTCACTAATCTACATATTGCAGTATTGTTATTGTTTTATTCAAAGTTAGAAGAGATTAAGTGAATTGCTAAAAAACTTTAAAAACAAGTAATATTCAGAAATATTAAGGGTATTGTATGCTTTTTTGACTAGGATCTGCTTCTGTTTTTAGCAAAAAATTTGATATAGAAAGAAATAAAAGTCTTACCAAATTGAGACAATTTTATATTGTTCTGGTATTTGGTTGAAAAATTCGAGGTGAATGTAAAACCGGAAGTAAAATAATAGGTTATAGCAGTTTATATTATATAAAATTCGAGGTGGATGCATTCAAACTATTTCTTATCTCATAATTTAGTGGATTAAACCTAGGGAAATCTGTGTTGCCTTCTCTTCTCCCTATGCAGACAATGATAGCGACAATTACGCCCTCTATAAACATAAATTTTAGGGAGATAACAGTCAGATCCTAGGTCTACCTTTAAAGGTTATGACTGCACTTAAGAAAACTATTATTATAAATAGTCAGAGGCCCTATCGCTCAATATTAGAACGAAATTTTTTGCTTGACTAAATATACTCAAAGTTCTAATAGTAAAAAAATCGTAAAAAAAATCATACAAAAAAGGTTTTATATCAATTTTATAACAATGTTATGTGGCTAGCTAGTGGCTAGCTAAATTTAGTAAATATTCACATCGCAAGTATTGTTGTTGTTATATTTTAACATACAATTATGCAAGGTCGGTTTAGGATTTAGAGGATCTTATTTGTTTAAGATAGTTATTTCGGCTAGAACAGATTACTGTCACCCCTTGATATAGTCACACTACTGATATGAAGATATTTTTAAAACTAATAGAAAAAAATAATTTTTTTTATATTAAAATTTTTTATTAAGTTATAACAAAAATTTTTAATATTAAAAAAATTAAATATTTTTTATTAGTTTTAAAAATATCTTCATATCAGTAGTGTGACTATATCGAGGGGTGACAGTATTTTTGTAAAATACGTACTATCAAAATTATCTATTTAAAGAAGTTCACATAATCTCGCATAATAAGGGTTTCAGAATTAAAATCCGTATTTGTTATCAAATACTGTAGTAATACTGTAGTAATACCTAAACCATTTATTAAAATTCGACTTATTTATATGATCTTCCTTATTATAAATTATTTTACTGTTGCATAATCAATACTGCTTCTAATATCGGTAGCATAAATAAGACTGTTACTAGACAAACTCGACGAGAATTCTACGAAGACCACGGCATAGTTGGCAGCAACGACAAATTATTTTGATCCAACAAATACGAAAGTAATGTCAAAACCGCTGAAGGAGTTTACATAGACGCCATCTTAAAAGCAACCGAGATAGTAGGAGACAAACCCCTAAACGACTTAGAAAAAACCGCATTAATAAAGCATAATAAAGGCGGAACAGAAGCAAAAACGAGAACAGCAAAAAAACTTAAAGATTGCGGGCGGTTGGATTAAGCAATGGCGAAATCTGGCAAAGGTGAGATGTGTTAAATTTGCCGAATAATTATGAAAATTTCTTGATTCTCATTTATAAATTACTTTACTCACTCCATTTTCCCATTTTGGTAAAACACCTCGTTTCAATATCAATCTTGCAGTTCTTAGACTGTTCTTAGTACACCAGTGTCTGGATCAACATATCTATCTATCACGTCAATGCTTTCAACGTGTGAGGCGAAAGGGTTAGAATATTGTAACCAAAAAGCTAGAGTTACACTATCCCAGTTATATATACAAGGAATTCAAAATCTGAAGTTAGCCATTACGAAGGATCAAAAATTGATTTGAGAAATTATTTAAGTACTATAAACATCTAAAAAGTTGTTAAACTTACTCGTATTTAAATGTATGTTGAAAGAACTTGACCATTACAATCTAGAATTTCTAGAATATTAAGACGTATTTTGGACAATTACTTTCGTTTTTTTCAAGATAATTCAAATGACATAAACGAGTAGCAACACTATTCACGTACATACAGATTTTTTTTTCGCAGAGAGCAATATTCCGTTGCCTACATTTCAAGTATTTATATCTAAAGATCTAATTTTCATCTATCAACTAATAATTACACAAAGATTGAATAGTCGCGATAATTATATATATAATCTGATCTACTGTCATGTTTTCTTAAATAGGTATGCACTAGAATTTGTATCGTTTATTCTTCACTAATCTAAGTCAATCAAGACGTAATTTGTGCCAATAAGAATAACTACTCCAAAAAAGTTAACCTGTTTAGGGCCGTTTAAAGCCATCTTACCAGCATTTATATAATTAGCACTTTGACCCGGATTTGATCATCTATAAAGCAAGTTTTGTCCAAATATGATTTACTTATAAAATCTTATGTGTCACGTTTAGTTTATCCTGTATAATAAGCAATGGGTTTGACTAGTTATCACTAAAAATATATGCTAAAAATATGCAAATCAACCTCTTACATATGAAATATTAATATATATATATGCAATTTAAAAATCTAACCTTCTTAATAATTTTTTTAAAAAATACGCAATTATTAATCTAACTTTATTTAATACTTCTATGATGGCGGCGCATTCTTAAACCTGACCTATATATGAATATTTCGGGGTCCTACCTGGACATTTTGAAGATATCTAAATATGATCTGCTATATCAAATATTTTTTTATTATTAACCAATTATCTTGTTAGATTTAGAGTATTTGAATCACTAATTAGAGTTTGCTAGAACCCTAAAATATATACAAATAGGTCAAATTTATCAAAAATTACTAAAAATAGTAAGACTTGCAATAAACCTTAAAAATAAGCAAACTAATTACTATAAATAGAGTCGTTTAAAGTGAAGCAGAATCATATGATATTTGACCAATCAAATTATTAAATTTTGATAATCGTTGGTAAAGCAAACATGAAAGAAAAGTAAAAACTTTAAAAAATAGTAGTCTAAACCTGTCTTGGTGTATTAATTAAAATATCAAAAAAGCAATTTTGCTTATATATTACAATTTAAAACCTATTTAACTTTAATTTAAAATAACTCTAACCCTAAAGTTAATTCAATAAAATATTTTATAAAAATCTGCTTTGCTTTAGATGTCTACTATAATAGTTAAGATCTGTATAAAAAACCAAAAATAAGCAAACTAATATCTGATCTATCTATACAGTTGCCTTTTTTTAATCTGAACAGGTTATTTCAAGAGATTTTGTTTAGTTTAAAGAAAGTTCAGCATATTAAAATTTTTTTCTAAACTAAATACTAATAGAAATTCATTATATAAAGAGTAGCTAATAAAAAAAATTAAAAAGTCCGTTTGATGCATAATATGTTGTATGCTGTAATTTATTATATAAAATAAAAAAAAAAACTTAAAAAAAACCCTATTTACACTATTTTTTTTTTGTATTTATTACCTATCAGGTTACTATTATCTGACCTGGATCATAGCCCAAGTTAAATATCTGACCTGTTAAATTACTATTATCTGATCTAGATTATGGCCTAGGTTAAATATCTAGATCACTATTATCTGATTTGGATCATAATCTGAGTTAAATATCTGACTCATCAGGTTATTATTATCTGACCTGTTTCAAATTAATTATATAGAATAAATTTTATTCATAATACAAAATAATTTATTTAAATAAAAGATTGTATGTACTGATTAATTTGAGTTCAAATCTGGAATAACAAATTTATTATATTAACTCAATATATCCAAAAGAAGTATATATAAAATATTTGTTTTGAAAGTTTTAGTTTGAATTATCAAAAGTCCAGTATATAGAGGGCCAGATTAGAGAGAGACAACAGTATTATTTAACTTTTTATTTAATCACTATCTATAATCATATATAAAAATAAAATTTTTAAAATACCTTATTAAATTACTTTTTTTTTTTTAAAATAAGGTTGTACATCAAAAACTTTTTTTATTAAGTATATATTTGTTTTTTTTTTTTTTTTTTTTTTTTTTTTTTTTTTTTTTTTTTTTTTTTTTTTTTTTT
>QKWP01000803.1:183514-209168 GCA_003550325.1 Gigaspora rosea
GATTTTTTTTTTTAAGATGAGGTTATGCCTCAAAGACTTTTATTGAGTATATGTTTGTATATATTATGTAATACAATATTATACTATTCAAGTACTACAGACTCAGACATTCTTGACTATCTGTGACCTAAACCTACTAGAGCTTTCCATATCCCATTTTCTGTATAACCTGAATTTTTGGACTACTTCCTATTTTGTTATTCGGCTAATTACTATATTAGAACCCTGAAATATACATAGATAGGTCAGGTTAATTATAGGGTTACTAAAAAAGGAAAGATCTTTAGAAAAAACTTCAAAAATAAGCAGAAAATTTACTATAAATAGAAAAAACTGCATAAAAAACCTCAAAAATAAGCAAACTCATACTTGACCTATCTATATATATTTCAGGGTCCTACTATATTCCCCACTTTTCTCATATTGCTGATTCTATACTTCCAAGTAAGGGAAGTACAGTAAGTCACGTAATTTCCTGGGGGTCCGCCATCTATCACGTCCTATATATATATAGTCTAAATAGCCAATAGTATTGAAGTATTCATCAAATATATTTTTTTAAAAAATTTTATTTTTCCGTCGAACGTAAAAATCAAAGTCAATTAATAAAAAGTTCTCCAATACTCATGAAATTTTGTAATAAGTGTATTTTGATCTGCTGAATAAGATTACTTAATCGATTTTAATCGATTTGCTTAGTAAAATTTAGACTTTACTATGTAGCAACGTTTGTTGAGTGGGGCGAATATATTTTTTTAAAAAACTTTAATATTTTTGTCAAATGTAAAAATTAAAAGTTAATTAATAAAAAATTCTCCAATACTTATTAAAATTTTGTTGTAAGTGTATTTTAATCTGCTGAATAAGGTTACTTAATCGATTTTTCGATTTGCTTAGTAAAATTTAGACTTTACTATGTAGCAACGTTTGTCAATTGTGGGGCAAATATATTTTTTTAAATATTTTAATTTTTTTTGTCAAATGTAAAAATCAAAAGTCAATTAATAAAAAATTTTCCAATGCTTATGAAAATTTTGTGATAAGTGTATTTTGATCTGCTGAATAAGGTTACTTAATCGTTTTTTTTCGATTTGCTTAGTAAAATTTAGACTTTACTATGTAGTGACTTTTGTCGATTATGGGGTAACTTATTTTCAGGTCAAAGACATTTTTGAATTTTTTTAAATATTATAAAATTTGATTGGTCAACAGTCCTATCACTAGGGGGGGCAGGACCTATATAAACCCTGATCACATAATTTACTGCACTTCTCTAAGTGCAAGGGCCTTGCCCAGATGATCGTAACCTCACGGTTACTTCCTAAACCTTGGTATCCTAAGATTACCCACTAGTAGTACCTGTAGTATTGCCGTCGCCAGGTTCATATCTCAAGCCATCTCTTAAATGCTGCTATATCCTGGGTATATCTCAAGTCACTAGCTTCCTCCAGTGGTGGGAGCAAAGCGTTGCTGTACCTACTACTTTCAGTAATCTATCATATATATTAAGTATATATTTGTATATATTATATGATACAATGTTATACTATATTTTAATACTACAGACTCAGACATTCTTAGCTATTTGTGATCTAAACCTACCAGAGCTTTCTATACCAATTTTCTGTATAACCTAGATTTTTGGACTACTTTTTATTTGTTATTCAGCTATTTACTATATTTTCTGCTTCTCTCATATTGCCAATTCTATACTTTCAAATAGGTGCAAAAACCTTGCCTAGATGATTATTACCTCATGATTAGCTTCTAAACCTTGGTATTCTGATATTACCTGTATGCTAGCAAAGAGATACTTGCGCAATGCTTTGTGTATTAACTCTTAGTAGTCTATCATAATATTACTACAAATATGCTATCTGGATTGGTTAATAGATACTTTCTCTAAAAATAGATAAAACTGGCTATGCTGCATAACTGGCCCAAGTGAGAACCACCCCTATACCTCAGCAAGCTAGCCCTCACTCCTTCTATATAACACAGCTATTCCCAATTGGATTTCGTAATATATTTCTGTACTACTTCCAACTTTTTATAGAGCAGTTGGTGTTCTATTGGTTAGGCCAAAGAGCTTTGTTTCATATATTGTACTTCCTACCAAGTAGTTTGTCATTTTGTTTATATTCCCAATTCACAGATCTGCCTCTATAGTAGCCTTAATAAATTATATTTTATTATATTAATTATAATTTGTACATATAGAAGTACTTTTATAAAGTCATATTTCTTTATAATCACTATATTAGATGTGCCCAACTGTGTGATTATAGAGAAGAATAGCTGCTTTAGCCCAGTGCTTCTAATATTTTAATTTGTTATAATTTTTTTAAATTTTAATTATTTATAATTTTTTTGGCTTTTAATTTTTAATTTGTTTATAATATTAATTTTTAATTTTTTTTTTTTATAGAATAAATATATCTTACAATATGCTAATTTATTATTGACAAAATAGCAAACCAATTTTTATATAACAAAAATTTAATTAAATTAGAGTTAAAAATAGAGATTATAGCAAAACAATAGTTTATACTAAATTTTGCAAGAAATATTTTTTGTCAAAACTCTAAAAATAGTTATATAGATTAAATATTTAGATATTAACTAATTTAAAACAAAATTATTTTATTATACAAAAGAAAATCTGCACTTTATACCTGATCTTCAAATTAAATTGGTAGATTATTAAAAGCATATCACAGGTTGCAACTAAGTTCTTTTTTAGAATTTTTTAATGAATTTCTATTTGTCGTCAACAGTGATGGTCACCGGATTGCATTTGGCCAATTATATCGCTAAATCAGGTGTAACGCTCGTGTAACTTGAAGCGAAGAAAACAATAAAATTTCCAAAAAATCGAACAAACTTTAGTGTTTGGTCACTAAAAATTATCTTTTAATTTTTATTTTTTTTTAATTTTTAAAAACCTTTTAATTTCTAATTTTAAACATAGTGTCTATGCCATATTTGGCACTATATTTAATAACACACATGTATACGTTACTATATTATCTATATTATTAAATTTTTTTAGCATTTTTTTTATTTTTTAAAAAAATTTTATTTAGTTTTTTTTTATTTGATTTTTTTTTATTTTTTTTACAATTTTTTTATTAATGTTTTATTTTTATTTTTTAATTCAATTTTTTTTTGATTTTTTTTTTCAATTCTATTTTTTCTCTCTTTTATATTGCTGTATTAATATTTAAATATATTAACAAATAATGGTTTATTCTTTAATGTATTAGAGCTGTAAATAACTTTATTCAAAAACTATGTATTGTATAATTAGGGGTCTGCAACTGCCATGCTGGGCATATTGGCACTATGCCAAAAACAAGTGCCAGTACCGTGTCTGGTCCCAGTGCCTAAATATGTGCCCGGCATTTTTTAGCCTGTGCCTGTGTTTCATGTGCCAGACAAAATTTATTAATATTGCAGTTACGAAGTTGATTAGTATTAGATGCTATCGTTGTATTTCCTTTACATCGTTCACTGTCGTATGTAGCTTGAAGTGAACTATTATATGAACCTATGATTCAACGTTGCTTGATAGTTAGATCACGAATTAATCTGACAATTGCAGGCAAGTTTGCTTGTAAGGTGTGTAAAAGATAATAGATTATGTTTAAATATCCTAATAGCCATCAATATTAACTATAGATTTATCATGCCGAAAACGTTGGCATGCCGCCAGGGCACTAGTACCAATCTTAAGAAATCACTTGACGTTTTTTAGATAGGCACTAAGTGCTAATTCCCATGCGGTGTCTGTGTGCCGGGCATGTAGAGCCCTAATTATAATACTGGATGTGAAATAGAATAACCGTGCGGAATTATTATGCAAAACAAGAAGCATATGGTCTCATATTTAAATGTAAAGGAATTGAATTATATTATTAAAATAATTCATGCTTTAAATTAAACCGTAAATATATATATATATATAAGATCTAACACTATTAAAACACCTGCTTTCAAAACAATCAATTTTGATATGTTTTTAATTTATTTGTTTTTTACGATCTCTTAGTGAATTATATTAGCAATTACTTTTCTGTAATGTCATTATAACAAGAGCAATTTAAAGTGTATTATTATCATGGTAATTTGGATTATGATCTAGCAGAACTTTACGTCTCATTCTTTAACAAACAATTAAAAATTAGCATAATTATGATTATACTTGTTGGCTGTTAAATAAACAGAGTTTATTAGTGTTAGTATAAAGTCTATTTTCGAGTAAGGATAGGGTATTATTATAATTATTTAATCATTCTAATAAAAATCTAACGAAAAACAAAAAAAAATAACAAAGATTTAGAAAGGCAAAACAGTATATAAATTTATATCAGGTCATTCACATGAATGTTTAAAATTTGCACTTTTATTATCATCTATTATTGCATTTTTAATACACCTATCCATTGTTAGTTTTTTTTCATCTAGTGAACTTTACGAAAGAAGAAAGTCGATATTTGAAATTGTTGTCCAATCAGATGTATGGATTTCATTCATTATGTAATCATTCACTTCGTTTAACTCTGTTCCTGGCATGAGTAAGTAATATTTTATAACAAAACTTTGGAGCGCGAAATAAACAACTCTAAATTATAATTTGCCAAATACAGAATAGTGTAATTAAAATTGATTAATCATGCTTATCAGCAAAATGATTTAGAATTATATTGTGCTCTAGTCGTGAAAAAGACCGGAAAAACAAATTTTTTCCCTATTTAAGAGCGGCTAAACCAATTTTCAAATTGTTTAGATGAATACTATAAATAGCAAGTTTGCTTAAGCTCAAAATCATTGAAAACGGATTTGCATTATTACAGCGATGCACGATGCTCCAAGAATGGCTAATTCGTTTTTAAAAGCATTCGTTTTAAAATTATTGAAAAACCTCGTAAATAACAACACTAAATTAACATAACAATTGCTACTTATTTGTACTGACTATTGGCTATAATTTGACATTTTGATTAAATCCTACAGGTTGTAGCGTTCGTTTAAAATCATTAAAATTGGACCAGCCATTCTCAATTGTAAAAGGTATACTGTGTACAACTTTTTTTTCTCAACTATTTTCTTGGATTAAGTTTTTATCTAATAAATCATACGAATATTAGTGAGTGAATATTATAAAGAAAAAACAGCAAAACAAGTTAATGTTAGCCACAATGACAAAGAATAATTAAATTATTTTTTAAATAATATCAATTTAATGACGTTATCACTTACAGAATACGTAATATGTAAATAACCGCACTCTAAACTGTTTATTATCGACAATAACTTTGCTAAAATACTTCGTCTATCTGAATACCAAAAGAATAAGATAATATCTACGTACTTATCCTTTGATAGTTGATAGCTGATAGTATAATAAAAAATGTGATTACGACACTTACTTATAACAGATAATAATAGTAAGGTTTACTAATGTACATTATCACTAAAAACTTTAATAACATAAACGTGAGGGATCAACATAAGACATACAGTATAAAATAATTAAGGGAAATCTTTGTTAAATCTTCCCTTTTAAGGATTAGGATAATTATTATATCTGATATATACATATGCGCGCACGCATATATAGCGATAGTAAAGATAAGTTCTAATTTATAATTATCTGTTATAAATATATCTGACGTACGTACGTTTTTGATGTTCAAAGACTTTTTTTAGCCATGCCTATGTTCAAGCTTTAATAAAAATATATGATTATATATATTTTTTTTTAGTTTTGAACGTTTTTTTTATTTTTAAAAAATTAATAAATTTGGAGTATTTTAAAAATATGTATATGTACCATTATATGATAATAATATATGATAATAATATATGATAATAATATATACCTGATATTCAAACAATCTAACGATAAATAATCCTGATTGTTCCGATTGTCATCGAGCACGTGGAACACTAAGTAGAAATAGTTAAGTAAATTAAAACTCTTACTATATTATGGTTTATTGTAACGGTAATCATTTAAATCATTTGATCACTTGATATATATATAAATATAAGTATTTTGAAGATGATACACTTTTCTCCTATCTGATCGCATAAAAAAAAGCAAGTGGAAAAGGCTGTGTAGCCTATACCACCTAAGTTTTGTACACTTTAAATTTAGAAAAATAATACATTTTGTACAAATATTTTGTTTCACAAATTACACCGCCAATAATATAACTGGTTTATAGCCACGCGACACGAAGTACTATCAATAGTATTATACGTATATGATCTACGATCTATTTGCGTATTAGTACACACAAAAGTTCATCTTTTCAATGCTTATCCACCTGCTCTCTTTTGTTTGTTTGCACTAAGTACAAGCAAGATTACGAGCAAGCTAAAAAAAAAAAAAAAAAAAAAAAAATTTTTTTTTTATATTTAATGACTTTGGATCTTTTGTTTTGGAAATTTGTTAAATGATTTGATGTTTGAGATTCTTGGATGAACTTTTTTATGTAGATATTTAGTGATATATATAACTTATATATATTTTTTGATACGCGTTTTCAATAATCTTTTTTTTTTCGAGATCGAAACTTCATTGACTGTTATTAATGATCAAAGTTATTATATGATAATAATTTTTTTCAATCAAGAATTATTATTCAAATTTGATCTTTAAATCTAAAATTAAAAAACAAAAGATAATGCAAGAAGATAAAGCTTCAACTATACTTTCTAAACGATTTGGCATTGATGTATTTTCGGCCGCTTCGGCTGCCTTTGCTGTTTCTCCTTTCATAACAATTGTTGATAGGTAATTCCAACATTTTTTTATTACATTTTTTTTATTATCTATTCATTAATATCAATTCGTTAATATATCAACTCGTTATATATCAACTAATTAATAATTAATATATCTATTTATCTATTTTGTTTTAATAATTTTTAATTATTAATTAGATCAATTATAGAAAATGCAAGTGGTAGAAACAAATTGGGTGCCGCTTTAAAACGTGGCTTTGTTGAATTATTCACTCGTCCTCATAGATTCGTCTGTACGCCTGCTTTTCTTTTGGTCTTTGGAGTCTACTTCACCACCTACACAGCCGCCAACGTTATAGACACTGTATGTTCCTACACAAATCGTGATAATCAAACTCCAAAATTTTTGGGTACTACAATAGCTAATATGACAACATGTATATACAAAGATCGTGCATTTACTCGCATGTTCGGTATTGTTGCTCCAAAGAGTCTTCCTTTAGGAACTTATGGTTTATTCGCTACTAGGGATGCTCTAACTATTGCTGCTAGTTTTAATTTACCTTCTGTAATGGCTCGTGAATTAACTGATCGAAAAATTATTGTGGATTATGAAAAATCTCAAAATTTCGCTCAAATGTTGTGTCCAGCTGGTATTCAAATCATTAGTTGCGCTTTACATTTATATGGTTTGGATTTATATAATAGACCAGGTGTTAGTTTAAGTTCTAGATTAAGTTTATTGAAAAAGAATTACCTTAAAACAACTATTACTAGAATTGCTAGAATAGGTCCTGCGTTTGGTATAGGTGGTGTTGGTAATAGAGTTATCAAAGAAAGGGTTAGTGAACTGCTTTTTGACCGACAAAAAGTCGGTGTGGTGGTCACTGCTTTTAAATAAGCTTTTTTTAACAATATTACATTATTGAAAGATAGAAAAATGATTGGTATGATCCTTAATTTTTATCTTATATATGTAATTATTTTTGTAATTTTCTTTGTGTTCTTTCTTTATATGATGTAATAATCTCGTTTATGGTACCCATTCACATCTCAGTTTATTATTAAGATTTAATTCTTTAGGATTATTAAGATTTAATTCTTTAGGAAAATATATTTCTTTTTTTTTTCTTGCATCTGAATAATATAAACCGAATTTTTTTTTTTTTTATGGGTGTAGTTTTTTTTTTCAACGATTTAGAAGGGTCGAAAACAAGTTTGGTATGTAGGGTTAAAAGACTTTGGTTTTAAAGGCTAAAAAATGCGGCAAAGCATAATTCGATAATTTGATAATTTGATAATTTGATAATTCGATAGCCATAATAAAATAATTACTATATTTTATTAGTTCGATAATTTTCAAACCTTTTTACATTCGAATTATTAAAGACTTTTTTACAACTATGTATATCTGATAAAAAAAAAAAATAAACCAAAAATATAGTTGATTTTTTCCAAATTTCAATTCTTTGAATTATTTCGTGTTCGCGTTTCTTTAAAAAAATCTTTCTGCTAAGTTCTCATTTAGTTGCGTATCGATCAAACCCTAAATAACTGCTAAGGCTTAATATAAGATGAAAATAAACATCATGGTAATAAATTAAATCTTTCACTATAAACAGTACATCTTCAAATAATAGATTTACAAAATCCTTGATTTGATTGACGTCGAAATACAGAAAAATTCTCGTATCTTATACGTAGAAAAAAGTGAGACAATATTATATTTATCGAGCATCTTCATAAATGCATCCTTTTTTATTGTCTGTGACATCTCTTGAGTACACCCTCGAGAAAATGTGTTTGATTAATCACAAGGTATTTGAGACGCACTCTTGTATCAGTTTCTTATGATTCTAAAGTGCTAATTTAGAAAGATCTCTTTGTATTACTATTTAAATTTTGACCGTTTAAATCATACAGTTAAGTTTTCGGAAAATCGTATGTCTGTTAGTGATATGTCAAAAAAGATTGCATCTAAACACAAATACATACATATACGTACGTACGTACGAGAATCCTATAGCAAAAAGGGCAGTAGGCAAAAAAAATTTTTTAATTCTTGAAAAATTAGAGTAATAGGCGTATTAATTTTTATAAATTACAGAATCAAAATTTTGGCCCACCGCTGTGGCGATTCCCATATATAGATAAGATAGAGAATTCTTATCGTTGATAAGTCAAAAGAAGATCTCATCTAAAAAAAAAAAAAAAAGAATCGCATTGTTTATGCATCAATGAATTACTTGATCGGAAGAACAAATAATATGAAACGAAGATGCAAACAAATAAAGATTTTTTTTTTTGATTAATCACATTCAATTTGTAACCATGATAATTTACAGTTATCGTTATCTTATAATTATCGTTATCTTATCGTTATCTTTAATAGTCATTGTTATCTTTACAGTTATTGTTATCTTTACAGTTACCGTTATCTTACAGTTATCGTTATCTTACAGTTATCGTTATCTTGAAGGAGATAAGAACTATTGGACTATTTATAAATTTTTTAATTAAATGTAAATATTAATTTATAAATGCTTCAATACTTTTTTGCTAACGTATATTTTATTATTATTAAAAAAAAACAAATAATTAATAATCTGCATTTAAAATTCCAATCTTTTTATACAGTATACAATAATGAACAAAGTTCTTATCTCGTAGGCTAATTTAACCAAAAAGGAAAAGATGTGACACACAACTTATAACTAATTAGTTCAAACTTTTTTTAGAACTAAGCAAATGCTATGTATAAAATATGCATCTGACTTATTTTTAGTAACAATATTTTATATTATGGCATAGTTCAAGTATTGATTTAAGGTTATAACATGGCTTTCATTTTTAAGCTATTATACATCGTAAGGATATATTAGTGGCGCAACCAAAATTCATTAAAAGATCATAACTATTTTAATAATTACGATATATCAATTATAATGCGATGCCTGTTGTTAAAATTTCTATAAAAGCGAAAGTATAATTAACTATTAAATTTTTCGAATATGTGAACGTTTTTAGATAGCGATTTAACCCCGGTTAAATTTCATCAGATCGACCAAAATTATTACGTTTTTTGGACAACCTATTATAGTTTGTTAGTGTTAAGTCCTTATCTGTTATAAAATTCTTTTATAATTTATAGATATAATTTACTAGATATAATAGAAATTTATTATTGATTAAAATATCATTACTGCATTTATTACTTGAATCATATACAAAATTTAAATACGTATTACTTTTTATTTTCAATATTATTTAAGCATTTTGTTTTTTTTGAAGAGGCAATTAATTAATTTGTACAAGATTTTTTAATAACTTCTTTGAATATAAATTCAATTAAATTTTTTATAAGAATAGAGTTCAGACTACAAACAGGTAAACCTACTAGAGTAGTTATAATGTAGTATTAATAGAAGCACTAAATTGTGCCCAGTTATATAATCATATAGAGATTTTTCTAATTGCAAGTCTTTTAGGTGTACAGGTATTTGGATCAGTATGTTGTTGATCTAGTAGTCTACAAAAATATAGCAATATGTATACTGTATTTAGAAGTATATATATTAATATGTTGAATATACAGTATGGGACAGCATAAGACATCAAATTGCTAATAACTTTTTTAAAATTAAAAACTTTAAATCCTTCTTTCAAATTTCTTGTTTATTATTTAAGGGTAGAGTAAAATAATCTACATTTCAATAGTAATTATATTACTAAATATTTTTACAATAACATTCAACTGAAATCAGGTAATAATTATATGTTATAATATTGTATAACTTAGACAAATTAAATAGTGAAAACTGATTTTACTATATTTGGAGTCATCTAAAGCCAGGTGCATTCATGTAATAAAAAGTCAATCAAATCATAAAATTTGATCTTTATAAATTAGCCTGACAAGACAAAAACAATGAAAAAAAATAAAAAATACAAGAAGCTAATATCTAAATCTGTCTAGAATCATTAATAAAAAATGATGGGAAGTTATTTTACTTATAAGACAAGCTCTAACCCTAACCTCTAACTAACCCTTATCCTAATTTTAATTAAATAATCAAAAACATATAAACGCATCTGGCTTTAGCCATCCCTATATTTGGGGGTTAGCTTAAGTAGAGTAAGTTGTTAAAATAATGTCTATACAATCAAAGTTGATTATGTGCATCATAATACCTATAAAAATAAAATCAATAAGATTAATCTCAAAAACATTTTAAAAAAATATAAAGACATGACTTAAATACAAAAGTTAGGCAAAAAAAGTTTTTCTTTTTTTTTTTAAAGAGAGTAGAAAAAAGATTTATATTTTTTAAAAAAAATCAAACAAAATTACTTTACCTTTTTTTATCTTCATATATATAATATTAGTATTGAGTTGAACTAGTCAATGGTCAAGCTTGACCAAACCAATTTAACCAATTTGACTAGTCTGGTCCAAAGGTTTAATAATAATCAAATTGGTCAAATAAAAAATATATATATAATATATTTATATTAACTAATTAAATTAACTATTTAGCTAATTTAATAATTTAATTTATTTAAAATCTTTTTAGTTAGTATATAAGAAGTATTTATTAATTCAAAAATTTAAAAATAAATTATTAAAGTTTATTAAATAATTATTATTTGTTTTATAGCAATAAACTTGTTGTTAGTTATATATAAATATGTATAAATTTATTAAGAAGTTAAATTATATATATATATATATTATATTTATATTGTAATCAAAATGTTCGATTATGTGGATAAATTAGGTCTTTGTTAGAAGAAATTCAAGATGAAGATAGCTCTTTATTTAGATAGAAGTTAAGACATGATAGTGAATCATGTCGATACAAAGGGGATTTCTACATTATTTTTATAATTACCATTTCTTACTATCTTATAAATGCTAACTAACGATGTTATGTATAATAGTGTAATCGTATTTGTGACTGATGCATCACGACGCGGGGTATATAAGGGATAATGATACAAATACTTTTGTAAGACGCACGATTAATGAATAAATAAATAATAAATAAAGAAGTAATAAATAAATAATAAATAATAAATAGAAAAGTAATAAATAACTTTAAAGAAATGTAATAGTAATAACCATGAAGCGAAGGGTTCAATGATCATCATGTAACCACGATAGTACATATTATCATACAAACCTAAGATAATCTACTATACTACACTTTTCCCTCCTTTAAAATGCGAGATCCTCCGAGCAAATTATAAATTTTATGCTAATAAAAAAATACATAAAAGGATACTAACTAAAAAAAATTTAATAATAATATTATCTCTTCCTTAAAGGTGAGCTCCTGCGAGCCAAAACTAAAGTTCATTACCTAAAATACAATCAAGAAAAATCTTTTTTAAACCAAAATTTTATCAAAAAAAATTCTAATCTTATTCATCACTACAATCACTGCTTAATTGTATGCATTGCCAGACTTTTGAACATACTCACGTCTCACAATTCTTACTAAACTAAATTTCCGAATCTATTAAATTTTAAACAAGATTCTTCCCTTTTTATACTTTTGAATTTCTGACTCTGCTTTGATTTTTGACAAAAACAAACCATATATTAGAGAGGATAATTTACTTTCAATTTCAAGAAAATACGTCAGAGAGCTGATATCCCTTGTAACATCTTTTCATAATCATTTTTCTGTGTCCTGCGCCAGTGCAAGACTATTTGTGACTATCCAAGATCATTATCACAACATTATATATATTATATACATTATTATTGCTCGACTTCTTATTTGGATTCGGGCTTAACATATAAGTTGTTTATTTATTTATCTATTAGAGGTCTTTCTTTTTCTTTTATTTATTTATCAGAGGCTTTACTGGAATTAGGTTGACTTCCACTTTCTTTCGTCTAGACTTTGGCGTCACCCACGTGATCGTCAGATTATCGTCGATTGATAATCCACTTATTTAATTCAATTTCCAAAATTTTTTTTAATGTGTCCGTCTCTTTTGACTCTGATAAATATTTTCAGTTTGTTCTGTACTTTCTCTCCATTTACCGCTCTGTCCTTTTTCTACGGCCGAGTTTTCGTTATGTAGGAATTCTTTACTATTATGTTTTGGGTTTGGTTAAAAAAAAAGAAATGGACAAGACAAAACCACTAAGGTTTTCTAGTCAGGTACTATAGGTGGGCTTTTCAATACCGGATTTTTTTGTTTTTTTTAAAAAAAATACTCCAATTTTGACCTTTGCGTCTTTATTCCAGAATCAGTCTTTCACATTGTAGCTAAGTACTGCATACTTCACTTTCGAACCTTCCCTTGGTATCCAAAATTTATATGGGTTCAATGATTTCGCCCTCCCAGTTTTATTTCAGGTATTTTTTTCTTTTCGACTCTTACTTTGGGCTTTAGATAAGGCCGGGACCCTTCTAGTAGTTTTTTATTAGTATTTCTTTTTCTCTCTGGGTTTTTTTTTTACTTCACCGACCACTGAACTTTTTGGGCTTGGAGAGTCTTTCAGAATATAACACTTTTTAAAACAAGAAATGCATTTTTGGAACTTGATGTTGCAGAGTCCTTGGGATATAAGACTTTTCTGCTTTTATTCTAATTCTTTTTCTGGGTGGGACAGGGCATTCAAAAAGATAAGTATCGCTTGGTTTTTTTTTGTTTTTTTTATTAAAAATTTATAATAATAATTTCTTCTCTTTTTGGACGATAGGTTAAAGAGCGATAGTGCAACTTCTAGACTAAAGGACGATAATGCGACGAGATTGGACTGGATTTTCACTGGACGTTTTATGAACTTGAAAGGTTCTACTGTTATTAGGGCTTATTCAGAGCTAGGTAAAAATTTTATTTTTCACTTATTTCAATTCCTTCAATTAATCTTTCTTTTTATCTAGAGTGGCATTTCGTTAATATGAAAAAAAATAGGACAAGATAGATACGTAAGGATGCTACATAGGGCATAAAACATTATGTTAAACTTTTGAAGTGTGTATAACTTCAGATTCTACTTCCATTTTGGACTTCAATATTAACGTTTCGTTTCAATTATAGGGGCATTAACGACATAATATTATAGTAAAACATTTTTCTAACTATTATGGGAATGTGGCTTTGAAAGGATACAGAAGGTCATAAATCAGGACTCAGTTTTACGAAGGAACTATGGGTCATGTCTTCTATTTTGTAGGACATAACCAAATTCGAATTGAAATTTCTTCAAGTAGGCGACCTGGTCTTGCTGTCATCGCCAAATATAATCAAAATATTTGATTATGTAGATAAATTAAGTCTTTGTTAGAAGAAATTCAAGACAAAGATGGCTCTTTATTTAGATAGAAGTTAAGACATGATAGTGGATCATGTTAATACAAAGGGATTTCTATATCCTTTTTATAATTATCACTTCTTACTATTTTATAAATGCTAACTAACGATATTATGCATAATAGTGCGATCGTATTCGTGACTGATACATCATAACGCAGAGTATATATAGGTAGTAATATAAATACTTTTGTAAGATGCACGATCAATGAATAAATAAATAATAAATAAAGAAATAATAAATAAATAATAAATAATAGAATATTGCTAACTTTCACCCTAAGTTATATAATCTAGTTAAGAAATAGGGTCAAAATCAGTCAGAAATCAGGCCGAAAACAGGCTCAGAAGCCCATATTAACAAGTTGAAAAAATAACTACTATTATGTAATGCTTACATATGGCACAATTATTATACAAAATTTTACATTTTCACTAACTACTAGTTTAGATAATTTCATTAAAAATCATTCTGGCTACATGATATGCATATGGTCAATTTAATAAAAAATTTAATATACATATAGCAAAATTAACATGTTAACAAAGACTATCTATAGATTAAAGTAAAATATATAAAACCCTCCTCAAAGCTCAACATAATGAAATTGATCTTAACCCTAACCTTTAGGCCTCATGATTTTTTAGGCCCTGAACTCTAACCCGTCTCTAAACTCTGGCAAGAGCTATGACGAAACCACAATTACCAATAACAAAAAAAGCTATGATGAAATCACAAATACCAAACCACGGTAAAATCGCAAGCACTAATGACAGAAAAAGCTATAACAAAACTACAAGCACTAAAACATAGCAAAATCACAAGTACAATGCACTTGAACTTCATTAGCTGTTATCTAGAGAATAAATAAAGTAGGCAAGTGTTAGTAAGAAGAACTAATAAAACGAAGATAAACTGACACAAAAGATGTGCTAAAAACACAGACTAACAACACCAACAATGAATATCAACGCGTATATCATCGAAATCATTCTAGAAAAAGCTTAAAAAGAAAACAATGTATGAGCAGGTTGTAAGAGAATTAACGAAACAAATGAACTGAAACACTGAACTAATGATACCAATAGCAAAAGACATATTGAAATGCACTAAGTATCTACTAATGATACCAGCAATATACACTAACGACAAAAGCTTCAAAACCATTACCTAAAAGCCTAGAAAAGAGAAAGTGCGAAGGTTAATACTGGCCAAAAAGCTAAAAAAACTAAAAACAGCCATGGTAAAAAAAAAGAAAAAAATACCTCAACTACAGCGATAGTGACTCCAAACATGGCATCCAAAGCGAAGAAATCTATACCAGCAATTCTTCAAACATGGCGACGCAAGAAACTATTCCTAAAAATATGCTGACTGTATCTGAAAAGAAACAGGTTGGTTAAATAATATTGTATAAGAAAGAAAGCAAAAAAGAAATACAAAAAAAATAATACTTATATTAGATCTGTTGTGTAACTAGTGGTAATCAAAGCAATAACGATCTTTACCCGGCATAGGTGATATCACCTGGGTGAAAATTAGTTATAATCTAAATAATAATTAAAAAAATAATAAATAACTTTTAAAGAAATGTAATAGTAATGACCATGAAGCGAAGGGTTCAACGATCATAAAGTGATCACGATGGAATATATCGTCATACAAAACCTAAGATAATTTACTATACTACAATATAATTAAATTATTTAATTAATAATTAGACTATTTGACCAATTTGATCAGGCGGTTCAATCAAAAAAGACTCTTTGACCATTAACTAGCAAATTTTTGGTTGATTATTAGTTTAGTTAATACTATATATATATATATATATTGCATGTTATTTTGTGGACATTATAAACAAAAAGAACAAAGAAAGTATATATGGTCACACTTTTTTAATGTAACAATCCCTTTGAAGTTCTGGATAAAGAGTTTAATAACAATTTGTGACTTTTGGTTACAAATATATGAACACTAGGGTTTAGGGCATGAGAAAAAAATTAGGCATGCCCATAGGAGCATGCCTTGTATTGAGGCATGCCCCTTATGCACATGGGCATACCTTTTTAAAACATGTGACTACAAATAGTTTGTGAATTTGCAATATGGGTTATTAGTAGAAACCAAGCAAATTGTTTCTAAGTAAATTTTTTTAAACATTAAAGTATCTAAACAACTATTTAAACATACTTGATAAAAATTTTTTATTTGTTGTTTAGATACTTTAACTTAATGTTTAAAAAATTTATTTAGAACCAATTTGCTTGGTTTCTATTGACACCCCCATATATTGATTTAGTATTTAACCTGATTAACTAATCAAAATATTCTTTATAAATCACATGACAAGGGCATGCCATTTGGCCTTGAGGCATGCCCATAGGCATGCCCTTAGGGGCATGCCTCATGCCCCTGTGCCCTAAACTCTAATAAACACAATTTAGCTCAAACAGCTTAATAATGTTTCCTAAAAAATATACGTTTGCTGATTTATGAAGTATAGAAATTCATGTATATAACAGAATGGTATACCAAATTATAAAAGAAAAAAACCAACATTCAACTAGCTAGTATATGTGAGACCAAATTTAAAGTAATATAGTTTTTTTTTGTTTAAAATAGTTCAAATTAAATAGTTTAAAAATTCTCTGAATCATATATATACTTTAAGTAAAAGTGATATAAACAAACATACAAGTACCATTCATATCTTGGTTACAACTAAAACAGTCAAGAATTATACACTAGTAGCAATTACCAATATAGTTAGAAAAGGATCCTGGACATCTAGTACAAACAGTATTGGGCTCTGGACCAAAAGTTTGCTTTACTGAACTTATAAACTGGGCTACTAAACTTATAAACTGAACCACTGAACTTATAAGTCCTGTTTTAGTTCAATTTTACTGGACTTATAAGTGAGCCCAATACTAAGTACAAAAGTTATATGGAGTTTTTGCAGTAGAAAGGGCCCATACTGCTTTATATATGATTTTGAGGAAATCAAGTTTGTTTTGTTCGGACTGATCCGAGTTAATTAAAAGTTTTGTGATTTGATTGGTCAGTTATATCAGATAATCCCGTGATGTATAAAACATCCAAGAAATTTTTTTAAAATATCACGATTTTTTATTATGCAAATCAATTTCCATTTATAATTAAAAAATGTAGCCTGTGTCGAAATTTATCCAAATAAAACAAAAACTCAATTTTTATTTTTGGGTATTATCAGCCCTTTCTATTGCAAAGACTTCATATGTTATACATTTCAGCAAAAACCCTAAAATTTGAGAAGCAAAAAAACTGTTTTTGGCAATTAATTTGGCATCCAGTAGTCCAATTTGAATGACTTTTTTTAAAAAATGAAGCTTTTAGTAAGGTACATTTAACAAAAAAAAAGTTCATTCAATTTTGATTACTAAATCAAAAGTTATTAAAGTAAATATAGGTTTGTTATTTTTAAAAATTAGGTCAAAATTGGCCAAAATACAATTATGATCTATATTAGTGATGTCCAGGGTCCTGTTAAAAAGTTTGCAAAAATAATTTAGAGCTAAATAATAGCATTGTATAATTAAAATATAAGAGGTAGTAAGCATAAAATATAAACTTCAGAGGCCTATAAATGTGCATTTAATAGATAGTACAAGTCTAGGAAACAATATATCCAAGTTCTTGTTATATTTAAAAAGTAAAGAATATTATCTAGAACATTATCATATTTTTCAACAATTCACAAATTAAGTAAAACATACAGAAAGTATAATTTTTAAGAATTTTTGCTAAATAGAAAAAATCTAGTACCATGATTGGCTCATGTTAATAGATTCAATATACAAACAAATAAATATAGTTGAAAGCTCTTTATTTTGTATATTCAAAACAACTATAAATAATATCTTGCATTTTTTGTGTATACTAAAGATAGTAAAACTATTGCAATAGCACTGCAATTAATTTGAAAGAAATACCACAGTTAAGCTTTTTAGTACATTTTAATTGGCCAAAGCAGTACCAAAGCTAGTGGTATAAAAAAGCTTTTCCTAGTAGTAGTACTAGAGAACAAGAAAATAGACTTTTATTTTGTACTATCTATTTAATGTGTACATGGATTTTACAAAGTTATAAAAATAAAGTCTGAAAAATTATGATGAAAGCTATATTTAAAAAAAAACAAAAACAGGTTGTAAACAACTTATTCAAAACATTATTAGCACCTGTCTAGTTTTTACTGTTTATAATTATGTTAAACAGAATATACAAATAATATTTACCAATAGGCCCTTTGGGCATGAAATTATTCACTACTTCTACTTCAAGTAACTTTTACTAATGTATTAGAATTTTTTTATAGTGAGCTAAAGTGTATGATATCCCTTACATAGGCTAGATAGTGTATTCTACGATTATTGCTCTTAATTACAAGAAACAAATTGATACTAAAGTACTACTTATAATTTTTATACAAAAAAGCATTAGTCTATAGTATTGAAAATAAAATTATTAAAAAAATTCACAAGTTTCTTTACTCTATGCATTTAATGATTATAAAAAAAGCAAGTGCAGTAATGGATAGATTGGCAAAAAGTAAAAGTGCTCTAGGGCTTGCTTCTCTTAATTGTAGCTACTTGTTTTATAATAATTATATATTGCTATATAAACTATATTTTATGAGAATGTTTCAGAAAATTTTTGAAAAAAGTAAATATAAAGTACAGTATATAAAGATTGAGAATTAGTAAATATTAAAGTATTAGAATGAAGTAAAAAAGAAATAAATGCAAAAAATAGATGGTGTACCATGAATGAGCTAACTAAAAGACTACAATAAAAATATTAGAGTATTAAAAAAAATGTAAAGCCAATAAATTAGAGATATTTATTTTTAAGTTAAAAGGTTCTCTGTATTCAATTTTTGATATTAATTAAAAAAAAAATAGGTATACATATTGTTTAGAAGACTACACTAAAAAAAAAAATTAGTATTATTAAAAAACTTAGCAAAAGTAAAAACTGCAAAGCAATACTTGTTTGCTAATATTAAAATAAAAAGCAATTAAACTTTTTTTTTAAAAATTTAATAAAAAATCAAAGTTGGTTATTGGCCAAATTTATGCATATAATTGATATATGTTTATTTGTTTTTATTGATTATCTATATACTCCAAGACTTGTAGACAATCAAAACTCTCTTTGCTTTAACCAACTTCTATATTTGTTAAGAGACTACTATTAAAACTAGAAATCATGTACTCTACTCTTAAACAACAAATCTAAAAAGAGGAATTTTTAAAATTTTTGCTTTTGAAAAAGTAATTACAATTTAAAGTATATGTGTTGTAAAATTTGGTACAAATATATAATTTTATGAATTGTAATTGGGCAAAATTTTTTTTATTTTATTTTAATTAGGCAATAAAATAAAATTAACTGGTTTATATAACATTTAAAAAAATTTTAGATCCAGCCACCCAGAGGTTTTTTTTATATAGGTAAATTTTTTTATAAGTAATAATTAAAAGTGGAGCACAACCCTCCATTCTGCAGGAAGATCAAAGACAAATAAGATTAGTATATGACAATAGCGAATACATAAATAAAGAACAAATAATGAAGCCACTATAGTGGAAAAGAGAAGACAAAGCCATTTCTATAAGTGCTAGAACAAAATTTGCACAAAAACAAAGGGAAAAATACATGAAACAAACATTATAGAATACTCAAAAAAAAGTAAATAAATAAAATAAATAAATAGAACAGAAAAGAACTTTAGACCAATACAGATAATTAGCAATGGTAAAGTTTATTTAAATACAAGTTGAGTAGTTTAATCAAGCAGAATGATCTATAAGCAATATGGTCTTGGAGGTGTTATTGAGAATAGTATCAATCAGAATATCAACTATTAACAACAATTATAAAGGCAAAATAACTGTAAAGAAAATAGGGACAAAAAAACAATTATAAGCTAAAATAACTGTAAAGATAATAGCGACAAAAAACTAGGAAAGAAAAATGGCCCAAGGCAACAGATTACAGGATGAAATAAAAAAACAACAATGGCAATTTGTAATTACAAAACTAGAATCGAAGGTGTAAAAAAAAACCAAAAAAAAAACCTAAAACATAAATTTCTCTGTCATCACTATTAATTTATAGGATAACATTTCCTCGCAAGCTATACAAAATGCGAACCAACCAATCAGATATGCAAGACAAGAAAAAAATACAGAATTTTAAACCTCATCACAAGGATATAGTGATACCCCAAATATAATTCAAAGTATTTCGCACAAAATTAATATAATGAAACAAAACAATAAATCCAAATATCACATCAGAATAGTTTGCTAAAAATCTTTCCCAAACTTTTAAATATTATCTAATCTATTAAAAGGAATCCATTTAACTACATTTTCATACTTTGTAGCTTTAAGTTGGAATTTCTTAAAATAGTACAATCATTGACATTATTATTTCTGCTCATCCATCCTTGTATTGTCTTCTGAGGGTCACATGTTCGACACCAAGCATATGATGTGTTATGTCAGTTGCAATTTGCACATTTTCTATTTTTATTTTTTCTTATAGAACTAAATTCATCGAATACTGCCATATATTTGGTATTTTGGATTATTTCATATACTTTGAAGTTTATATTCTTTAACTGCACTTTATCTATAAACTTATTAAACATTTATTGTTGTATAAGTATGAATTAAAATAATTAAATAATTTAATATTTTATTTCTTTTAACATATCTGGTAGATTTTGTAATCTAATTAATGTTTTAAGCTCTACTTTATATGTTTATTCATTATTCTGCCCATCTCTGTTTACATATTGTTTTTCATTTAGCCAGATTATTGATATACTCATAAGCCAAAGTAATATAGCTATAGATAGTTGGCTCTGGTACTGGAATATGCAGTCTACAATTATATATGTAGCTTTCTGATCTTTGTTTAAATAAGTCAAACATAGTAATGCATACAACAAAGAATGGAAAAAAATGACATACTATGAATTATGATAACAGAAAAACTGAAAAATGTGATGCATTGTAATAAAACCAGTAAATATACTTGACTGAGAAAATCTAAAAAATTTGAATTACTGCAAAGGCACTAACAAGTACTGTATACCAAACTGACATATATCTACAATAGAAAAAATGAGCTATTCAAGCATTCAAGATGAAGACACTTTAACTCAGCAGCCAAGCAAATAACTGTAAAAAAAAAATTCAACTTAGAATACGACAATAAACAATCGGTTATTGCTTTCCAATTAGTAGAAAAGTATTAAGAAACCTATTATAAGTAATATTAGATCAAGAAAAGCACACTACATTCACCCTAATCATTTCGCACACCAACTATAATGGATATTCGTGCATTGAAAATTAGAGATATTAGTATTCTGTTTATCCTATTACAAAAGGAAACACTCTTGCAAATGAACTAAATTAAGAAAAAACAGAAAAAAACACTTATGTGAATTAACTAAATTAAAAAAAAATAAAAATAAAAAAAAAATAAAAATAAAAATATCATCCAAAGTGATCCCTTTTGGGACGAGCTTGTTGTAACAATTGATTATCCGAAGAGAATACTTGTACAAGTTTTTGCTTGGTAATCAGGTATTATTAATTGAGTAAAAGGTCATTATAGTATTTTTTTTTGTACTTAATAAATAGTGATAGTTCATGTTTTTAATAAATAGCAATTGTAATAACATGCTTTAAATTAACATGTTTAACAAGTATAATTATTAATAAATGTATAAACAGAGTTTAAAACTCAGTTTATTGTATATGCTTTGAAATGGTGTTTAATGGGTTTTTGAGCACAAACTACCGGTAAAGATTCAAGTCTCTAAATTTTACGTGTTATAATGATGCCATAATTTAATTGGCTATTTACTTACTATAGTATAAAAAAATTTGGGATTTTGCAATTTTTTGACCTGGCCAGATATGAAAACCAGTAAATTTTATTTGTATTACCTTATAAAATTTTTTTTTGAAATTTTGCACTCAAAAAAAGTAATATCTTATACTGTTTAGTACTATAATATATATTGTTTTTAAATTGATAGTTTGTTGCAATATACAGTCAACCCTTTTTAAATGCATATCACTAAAGCTAATACTTTGACCTGCATTTATAAAGAACATGTATTTAAAAACTAATTAAAATTATTAAATTTTATTAATAAATTAATTAATTTTATATTATTAAATTATAATGAAATTTTAAAATTAATAACTTTTGATATACTAGTCCAGGACCCCAAATGATCTATATAAGCTTATATTTGGATATTGTAGTAAATTTTTTTTGGTTAACACTTTTATATTAGTATATGTAAGTATATTTTAACAAAAAAATATTCCTCCAAAATTTACATTCTTTAAAAAAAAAATAAATTATATTTTTTTTAAAAAAAAACCAGAATTATATTTACTAAAAAAAAACAAATTATATTTTCTAAAAAAAAAAATTACAATCTTTATAAAAAAAAACCCCCAAAATTACATTCTCTAAAAAAAAAAACAAAATTACATTCTTTAAAAAAAAATTATACTCTTTAAAAAAAAAAATAAAAAAAGCATAATTTTATTTTCTAAAAAAAAAAAATATTAATTTAATTTCTTACTTTATATTATTTTTTTTAGCACATTTCAAATATAAGATTTATAAAAATTAGCCTATTAGCATTCTTTTAAATATACTCTTTTTACCCATTAGCTGTTTTCAAATATAACCTTTTTATTCAATACCTATTTTTCAAATATAATCTTTTTTTAAAAAAAAAGCCTATATTAACAATTTTTCAAATATAATCTTATATAGATTGTTTGGGGTCCTACTGATCCAATTTAGTAATTTGGCTACCAAAATAATCCTTTTAAGGGGTATTCATAAATAACATTGTACAAAAAAGGGGTCAGATGAAATATAATCTTTTTTGATAAAAGGAGGGTCAAAAAAATATAATATAATTTTTTATAAAAATTTGTCTAAATTCTTATCTAAGTGGCCCAAATTAAATGATTTTGGAACCATTCGATTTGTTTTAGTGAAAAAAGTCAATTAGTAACAATTTCAAAAGTTATTGGCAAAATACTATTGGTTATATCTTTTTTTATAAAATAACTATATAACCAATAGTTTCTTTGTGAATATCTTGTAATCTAGATATCTAAATGATATGATTTTGATATTATTGGATTCATCTCACCAAGACGAATCGAATAGTACTAAAAGTATCTGAATTAGATTACTATATTACAAGATATTCAAGTTTTTGTAAAATTTTATATATAAATATGTGGATTTTGAAATATAGTCTGGGGTCAAGAGCTACTATGTGGGAGTATATAACATTATTTATAAATGCCTTCTAATAAGATAGTTCTAATAAATCTAAAGTATATAAATCTAATTATATGATCATGAAATTGTTAAAGTTTTGTATTATATTTATTATATAGTAAAAAAATAATACAAAACTCTAATAATATTATGATTATGTGATAAGATTTAAATAAGAGTTATCAATAGAGTACTCCGAACTATAATAAAATATATAAACCACTTTAGTTTCAAACTAGAGTAGTTTATATAGTTTGTTATAGTTTGAAGTACTCTATTAACAACCATAGTTTTAGATTTATTAGAAATGTTTTATTGTGAGAATCATTTTGGTCAGAAATCGGTCAGAAATCGGGCCGAAAACAGGCTTGGAAGCCATATCAACAAGTTGAAAAAATCTAACTACTATTATATGATGCTTACATACGGCACAATTATTATGCAAATTTTACATTTTCACTAACTACTAGTCCAGATGATTTTATTAAAAATCATCCTAGCTACATGATATGCATATGGTCAATTTAGTAAAAATTTTAATATACGTATAGCAAAATTAATATATTAACAAAGACTATCTATAGATTAAAGTCAAATATATAAAACTCATCCTAAAAGCTCAATATAATGAAATTGACCCTAACTCTAACCTTTAGGCCTCATGATTTTTTAGACCCTGAACTCTAACCCATCCCTAAACTCTGGCAAGAGCTACGACAAAACCACAAATACCAATGACGAAAAGAGCTATGATGAAATCACAAACACCAAACCACGGCGAAATCGCAAGCATTAATGACAAAAAGAGCTATGACAAAACTACAAGCACTAAAACATGGCAAAATCACAAGCACAATGCACTTGAACTTCATTAGCTATTATCTAGAGAATAAATAAAGTAGGCAAGAGTTAGTAAGAAAAACTAATGAAACGAAGATGGACTGACGCAAAAGATGTGCTAAAAACACAAACTAACAATACCAACAATGAATATCAATGCATATATTATTGAAATCATTCTAGAAAAAGCTTAAAAAGAAAAAAATGTATGAGCAGGTTGTAAGAGAATTAACGAAATGAATGAACCGAAACACTGAACTAACAATACATATAGTAAAAGACATATTGAAATGCATGAAGTACCTACTAATGATATTAGCGATATACACCAACGACAAAAGCTTCAAAACCATTACCTAAAAGCCTAGAAAAGAGAAAGTGCGAAGGTTAATACTGGCCAAAAAGCTAAAAAACTAAAAACAGCCATGGTAAAAAAAAAGAAAAAAATACTTCAACTATAGCGATAGCGACTCCAAACATGGCATCCAAAGCAAAAAAATCTATGCCAGCAATTCTTCAAACATGGTGATACAAGAAACCATTCCTAAAAATATGCTGACTGTATCTGAAAAGAAACAGATTGGTTAAATAATATCGTATAAGAAAGAAAGCAAAAAAGAAATACAAAAAAAAATACTTATATTAGATCTGTTGTGTAACTAGTTGTGATCAAAACAATGACGATCTTCACCCGACATAGATGATATCACCTAGGGTAAAAATGAGTTATAATCATTATAAAAATAAAATAAATTAAATTTTAATTGTTTTTTAAGCTAACTAGGAAACAGATACTGTTAGTGTCCGAAGCCAAAAATAACAATTAATAAATACAAGTTTACTTAGTGCAGTAAGTTAGAATTAATTAGTAAATTTTTAAATTATAAGGGTGGTGACAGATATTATGTAACATTTTAGGGGGGAGGGGGTGTCTCTAAAATCTTACGTTAAATATAGAAGTTTATGATAGCCAATGAAATTTCTCTTATGTAGGGGGGAGAGGGGTAGGGGGTATAGTAAAATTATATAATATATGTCACTACTCTAAGAATTTATAAAATTTTATTAATAAAATTCTATAAAATCTTATAATTCACAAATTTTTATTAATTAATTCTAACTTTATGCACTAAGTAAACTTGTACAACATCTAAAATACATCAAATTATTAGAATTATTTTTATTTTACTTGAAATTTGGAGAAAATATGCTTAAATTTGACTTTTTTGATCAAAAATCAAAATTTATGTATCTATTCTTTAATTTCAAGTAAAATAAAAATAATTCTGCTAAATTAATGTATTTTTAGGTTCTGAACAAGTTTACTTAGTGCATTAA
>QKWP01000804.1:0-10132 GCA_003550325.1 Gigaspora rosea
TCTCACCCTTCTAACCAATCTGCTATACAACTATGCACCAGAATCTCTTATACTTATAGCTGCATATGCGGCCTCCCTGATCAACAACACACTAATAATCAATGCCCTCCATTAGGATTAGCCTCATGTAAAATCTCTATTTGGTCTACTATGTGGACCTTATATAGCTCCCCTACTAATTCAATTTTAGATATACAAATCTAGGTGAGTTTTAACAACTCTAGTAGGTTTAGGTTGCAGATAAATTAGTCTAAGTCTCATACTTGTTTAATAATTTGTGCATGGAGTAATTTTGTAATAATATAAAATGTACCCAAAGCTGCCCCTGGAGGCACTTATACAAATTAATAAAGATTGTGACAAAACCTCACCTTAACGCACAAAAAAAAAAAAAAGAAAGTTGTAGAACTCACTGAGACACATCTAATATAGTTAGATCATTCAAATTAGTCTAGTGGATTCTGAGATATTACTAAAAAACAATTGGCTGACTATATAAAATTTTTATAAAAATTTTATATAGTTAGCCAATTGTTTTTTAATAATATCTTAGTATCCACAAGACTAATTTGAATGATCTAACTAAATTAGATACATCTCAGTGAGCTCTACAACTTTCAATTATTTGACTTTGGCTATTAACTTAATAAAAAAATTACTTATCATTTGGACGACGCTCAGATTCTAGTTTATAATAAAAATTTATATTGTACTTAACCCCAAAACTTACTATAGTCCCAATATAGCAATACTGCTGATCATATCTGGATTATCAATTAATAGTATTGTTAAACAAATCAAATACTCTCTTAACTTTAGTATACCTATTCCTTTTTACTATAACTCTACTATTACCTATTTAAATTCAACCCATCAACTTCAACTCTCACTTATTCCTTCACAACCTGATCAAATATCTAAATGGATTACAGAAGCTAAAGAAGCATGGAAGAGTCTATATCATACATGTAATCTAGAAAATATCAAATATACTCGTCAACAAATACTTGAATTTATCAATACTAGATACTCTAAACTGGTCACCTAACCCAGATCTATAATTAATAGTATTCTTAATCGGCACAAAGATCCTATTAGAATTAATAATATTAAAAATAATAATAGTATTATAACTAAACCCTCTAGTTAGGCCTCCGCACGGGCCTGGGCTACCTATGGGTACCCATGGGTAGGATTACAAAGGGCCGGGCTAGGGTATTTAGGGTATTGAATTTCAAGCTCTAGGGTAAGGGTAAGGGCTTGAGACATGGGCCCTTACACAGACGGGTAGGGTGAGGGTAGTACTGAGGGTACCTGTTATACATATTTCACATGAATATCAGCTCATATAATTGGCTAATGTATGTTAATGTCGATCTATACCTGATACCTAAGAAGTACGTGAGATAAAGAATGTATGTGATTTGATGTTGATTGAGCTCTGATCTCGACCCATGCTTTGTTGATTACGATTGATTTTTGGTCAAGGTTGTAGCACGTGGCGTATAACCCTTGACAAGTACTACTCTTCTTTTCTATCTGTTGACCCTCATCAAAATGCAGAGTATAAAAAACATTATCCTAAACATTTAAAATCAGGTATTCAAGTTCACGAATATTTAATATTTAGTTATCATTAGCCGTGTTAATTTGGCATTGCATATAAAGAGCATTTATTAATCTAAGTATTTTAAATAAGTATTCAACTTCATATATATTTACTAGTTAATTTTATTTTATTTGTATCAAAGCATCTATTACTTTATTAAGCCCGTGGGTACCCACGGGCTTTGAGAGCCGGGCTAGGGCATCGAGTTCTAAGCCCTAGGGTAAGGGTAGGGGCTTGGAAGTCAAGCCCTTACACAAATGGGTAGGGCTAGAGTATTTCTATTACCTGGCCCTACCCGGCCCATGCGGAGGCCTATCTCTAGTATTAAAACACACATCCAGAATCATTTTAATCAATGGACTGCACCTAGACAAATTAATGAACATTTAGTTAATTATTGGGCAAATAAATATCTTTCAAAACAACATATTAATTCAAACTGGTATTTAGATACTCTTCACACATTCTCTATTGAAGAGATTTTTAATACTTTATTCCAACTTCCTAATAACAAGGCATATGGCCCCTTAGAAATTAGTTATGAAATGATTAAATACTCTGGCAATAATTGCTTAGGGGTATCCATAAATAATGTTATACAAGAAGGGGGTTGGACAAACGATAACATTTTTCTCAATAAGCAGAGGATCAAAAAATATAATTTTTTTAGAAAAATTGTCTAAAAATTGAACCATTAGTCCAATTTAATGAAATTGGTACCATTCGATTCGTCTCAGTAAGAGGAGTCGAATGGTACCAATTTCATTTTATTTGGATCACTGAATCAAAAGTTATTAACCAAATACTATTAGTTATTATGTTTTCTTATAAAATTACTATAAAATCTATAGTTTTTTGTAAATAACTATTGATCCAATGATCCAAGTGAAATGATTTTGGTATCATTGGATTTGTCTCACTGAGACAAATCGAATGGTACCTAAATCATCCAAATTGGATCACTATATCACAATATATTCAAGTTTTTGTAAAATTATATATATGAACATAAAGAATTTGAAAAATTTTTTTATATAGTAAAGGCAGTCAAGCGCTACTATGAGGGGGTACATAACATTATTTATGGATGCCCCCTTACTTGCTATTACATCTTTATTTAATCGATGTTTAATATTCCAAACTATCTCTAAGCAATGGAAAGAGAATCGTATCTTTTCTATTTTTAAGAAACCAATTTTTAATAGCAATCTAACTTATACTCGACCTAATAGTTTAGTAGAACATATTAGAAAAGTTTATACCAAACTTCTTACTAATCAGCTTAAGACCTGATTCATGTAAGATCAGCAGAATTACTATATTGGGACAATAGTAAATTTTGGGGATAAGTACAAAATAAATTTTTATTATATGCAGAAATCTGAGCTTCCCGAAATGAAAAGTAATTTTTTATTAAGTTACCGATACATGTCGATTAATTGAAAGTTGTAGAGCTCGTCAAGACGCATCTAACGGTGGTTAGATCATCCAAATCGGCCCAGTGGATGGTGAGATATTATTAAAAAACGATTGGCTGACTATATAAAATCTCTATGTAAACAAATATTGTTTATATAGAGATTTTATATAGTCGACCAATCGTTTTTTAATATTATCTCGCCATCCACTGGGCCGATTTGGATGATCTAACCACCGTTAGATGCGTCTTGACGAGCTCTACAACTTTCAATTAATTGACATGTGTCAGTAACTTAATAAAAAATTACTTTTCATTTCGAGAAGCTCAGATTTCTGCATATAGTTAATATCATAGGAATTTTGCCCCAATTTCTAATATAAAAACTCTGCCGATCTTATCCGGATCAGGTTTTAACAAAATATTTATATAGCACAATATTCTTTCACCTTACAATTAGGGCGCTGATATTTATTACCTAATATCCATTTACTATGGGCTTATCCCCCACCCCCAGGTAAGATCTATAAATAGAATTTTAGCCAATCAAATTTAACTAAGGTAAGATTTTTCTTGACCCCCCACCCTCTAAAATATTACCTAATAAATGTCAGCGCCCTTATATTGCCTTATCTAGTAACAGTACTTCTATATCCATATATATTTTTAATAATATTATAGAAAACTCTAACTGTAATTACAAACCACTCTGGCTTATATCCCAAGATATAAGGGCAGTGTCATTAATCACCTGATTATTTTTTATCAGAGGCCTACCCCCCCTCCCTCTTTCTCAATATATAAATAGTCAGGTTCTTATATATAATTTCAACTTTTTTTACCCCCCTCCCCCCCTAAAAAATCACCTGATTTTTGTTACTCCCCTAAGCAAAGCTTATGACTCTGTTCAATTTGATCTATTTACTAAATCACTAGCTTATATTTGTATGCCCTACAACTTATTAATATTCTTTTTAATCTTTTATTTAATCAATATAATTGTATAATTACAAAACTTGGTCTTACTGATTTTTACTTTGTTAAAAATGGTATCAATTAGAAAAAAACTATTACTCCTCTTTTTTGGAAAATCTACTATGACCCACTTATTAGGCCTCCGCATGGGCTGGGTAGGCCCATGCAGTGTTGTACATGGGACAGTTGGGACATAAGTTGGGACATTTTGGGACATTTTGGGACAATTTTTTAAATTGAAATTACTTAAAATTTTATTAAGATAATCTAATTTAATTCTTTTAAAAATGAGTTCAGCATCTAGAAAAATATATAATCATGTATTTTTTTAAATTAAATTATTAATTATTAAGACTTGGGACATAGTTGGGACACTTGGGACACTGGGACGTTGGGACGTTGGGACATAGCAAAAAAAGGCTGGGATAGTGAAAATGTACAACACTGGGCCCATGGGTACCCATGGGTAGTACCATGAAGACCAGGCTAGAGCACTGATTTCTAAGCCCTAGGGTAAGAGTAAAAGCTTAAATGTGAGGCCCTTATACAAACAGGTAGGGCTAGGGTATTACCTGTTACCCTACCCTGGGTACCCATTAGTTATATAGATGTTACTTTGTGTGATATTCTAAGCTAAGGCTCCAGACTTATATACATACTAAGCATAGCGGGCTTTATTATAATTGGTTAATTTTGAGGATCATCTTATCATATTAAAGTCTTATTAAAGTAACGATTTGTTGTCACACAAATGGATCCAGTATCACGAATATGTAACTAGTGAAGGTAAGACAAAAAAAAATTCGAATTTTCAAGTTTTACTTTTATATACTGCCAAAGTAATTCAGTAAACTGCAAAATAATTCGGAAGTTAAATGAGAAGTATGTCTAGACATTTCAATTTAACTAATAAATTTACAGTATATTAAACTTGGTGAAATGACAGTAAATTTAAAAGGTTTACATCGCCAATCTATTTTATTTATCTTATTTATTATAAAAACAGACGCGTACTGCTAGTAAAACAGCTTAATGATATGAAGCAATGAAAATATAAGCTTGTGAACTTGTAAGAGATTAAAATATAGTATTATAGCTACATTAAAGTATAGTATTTGTTACGTCTATTATTAATTTAGAATTAGGGTTAAATTCGGTTGATATTATTATAACAATTAGAATTTGTTATATACTGTAAATTTTTATTGTCTCTTATAATAAATGTTTCACTTTTTTTCGTGCTTATTATTATTTTTATTTTAATTCGTGTAATAGTATTTTTTTAAAATAAGATCTTGGATTATATGATTCTATTTGTATTGGGATTGTGAGCTTAGACTCTAAATTGTTAAATTTCATAGTAATGTATTTATTAATACAATTAATTCTATGCATTATTGAATATTTAACATTAGTTGTTACGGTAATTAGTTTTGTATAAAAATATTGTCTTGCAAATAATTTGATTAACCAATGATATTTTTGCAATATCACGGATGATAGTACTTTAGGCATTACAGGGACACGAAAAATATCAATTTAATTTGGCAAAAATATCTATCGATATAGCCAAAAATATCGATTTATATCGATATGCCCATGATTGACCAATAAGAATTTAAGATTTGGTATAACATTAAATAACATGATCAGTATCTAAGTTCATGTTTTTTTTGGAAATTAACAGAAAGTTTGTTTGTTGATTGTCTACATTTCCAAAACCTGCTGACAGTTTAGCTTGGCCAAATTCATATTGCCCGGCCCAAATTATATTTTCAATTTTTCCCGAAATGGTGTAGTTATACTGCATAAAAAATTGTAAAAATATCGATTTCTCTATGATTTGGTCTAAAAATATCGATTTATATTGATCTATATAAATCAATATTTTTCTGTGTTCCTGAGGCATTATTAGTTAATAAATTTAAGCTCTGAACCTATGTATCTAAATTTTAGTAGCAATACTCAGCGGGTTTTATTATTGCACTTGTAATTTCGTATAGGTAAATTTAGGCCCATGGGTAGTTCATGGGTACCTGTGGGCCTAATAGGCCAGGCTAGGATATTAGATTTTGGGCCCTAGGGTAAGGGTAAGGACTCAAAAGTTAAGCCCTTACACAAAAGGGTAGGGCTAGGATATTGCTATTATCCGGCCCTAGCCGGTCCATGCAGAGGCCTACCACTTATTAACCATATTGCTACTCAGTTTATAGATTATACTTTATAAACTTCTTGGAAAACCAATCTTATCTTATCCCAAACACATTATTTTAAATGCTCTACATCTGTTTTGGCTTATATAGATGATATTGTTTCATCCTTAACAAAACTTGAATCTATTATCTTTGCAGCTACTACTTTTTACCAAATGGCAGATATACAAATTAACTCTACCAAATCAATTTTTTGCTTTAATCAAAAAAATACCATATAATACAAACCACGGTACCCCAAGTACGTTACATTTTATGGACAAATTCCAAGATAGTACACGAGTACAATACTAAGCGATTTTTCATATAAAAAAATTTTTTACATAAGGTATACTCCTGGGTATTTTATATTCTACCATATAATTTTTTTGGTAAGGGTACTTTGATATAGAAGGTATCGTGGTTTGTGCTGTACGGTTCAACCTCTATAATATACTTTAACTTCCTTGCCTTCTAATTAACTTTTCAAATTTCTTAGATGCTGGTTTATTCTCAATAACAAATATATACAACAAATCAAACTTATTCAAGCTAAGACATTATATCTTATACAAACTGCTAATACTAAACAAATCACAAACAAACAAATTATCTTTATTATTAATACTGTTATAATTCCTACTTTAGAATATCGATTAGAGAGCTTCCAGAAATTACGTAATTTTTGGGTGGGTGGGTGGGATACTGGTGGGATCACCAAAATATCAGGTTATAATTCTAGTCAAAATTTTATAATTCTGGCCAAAAGTATAAAATTATAAAATTATTGATAACTTTTGATCTACTGGGCAATTTAGATGATTTAACTACCAAAATGCTCATCTTGATGAGACAATTCTAAAAAGCCCAAAATTGTTAAAATCTAATCACAGGATCCCAAGATTGTTCAAATTTGTGTAATTTTAATAGTGATTTTTTAGAATCACTAAGTAAATTTCTTTAACATTGAATAACTTTTGATCCACTGGTCTGTTTTGGATAATTTAACTACCAAAATGTTTGTCTCAGTGATACGATTCTAACAAGCCCAAAATTGCTAAATTCAATCACAGGATCCCAAGATCGATAAAGATTTGTATTGTTATTAACAATACAAATCTTTATCGATTTTGTGATCCTGTGATTGGAATTTGGTAATTTTGGGCTTGTTAGGATCGTCTCACTGAAATGAACATTTTGGTAGTTAAATCATCCAAAACCGACCAGTGGATCAAAAGTTATTCAATGTTAAAGAAATTTACTTAGTGATTCTAAAAAACCACTATTAAAATTACACAAAAGTTGAATGATCTTGGGATCCTGTGATTAGATTTTAACGATTTTGGGCTTGTTAGAATCGTCTCATCGAGACGAGCATTTTGGTAGTTAAATCACACAAAACGGACCAGTGGATCAAAAGTTATTATCAATTCAAAAAATTGGACATATAAATAATTTTTAAAAAAATATAAAATTTGATTGGCTAATAGGGTATCAGGTATAGGTGGGTGGAGTAAAATTTTGAAATTTATTAGTAACAAAAAATTATGTAATTTCTGGAAGCTCTCTAATAATGTTTGATCTACTGGGCCAATTTAGATGATTTAACTACCAAAATACTCATCTTGATAAGACAATTCTAACAAGCCCAAATTCATTAAAATCTAATCACGGGATCCCAAGATCATTCAACTTTTGTGCAATTCTAATAGTGATTTTTTAGAATCACTAAATAAATTTCTTTACCATTGAATAACTTTTGATCCACTAGTCTGTTTTGGATGATTTAACTACCAAAATGTTTGTCTTAGTGAAATGATTCTAACAAGCTCAAAATCGCTAAATTCCAATCACAGGATTACAAGATTAATAAAGATTTGTATTGTTATTAACAATACAAATCTTTATTGATTTTGGAATTCTGTAATTGGAATTTAGCGATTTTGGGCTTGTTAGAATCGTCTCACTGAGACAAACATTTTGGTAGTTAAATTATTCAAAACGGGCTAGTAGATCAAAAGTTATTCAATAGTAAAGAAATTTATTTAGTGATTCTAAAAAATCACTATTAGAATTACACAAAAGTTGAATGACCTTGAGATCTTGTAATTAGATTTTAACAATTTTGGTCTTGTTAGAATTGTTTCATTGAGACGAGAATTTTGGTAGTTAAATCATCTAAATTGGCCCAGTAGATCAAAAGTTACCAATAATTTTATAATTTTATATTTTTGCCCAGAATTATAAAACTTTGACCAGAATTATAACCTGATATTTTGGTGATCCTACCCACTCTAAAATTATGTAATTTTTGGAGGCTTCCTAATTTACAACTTTATATACTAAGTAAACTTGTTTAGTACCTAAAAATACATTAATCTGATAGTATTTTTGAAATTTAGTATATAGGTGTATAGTTTTGAATTTTTGATTAAAAAAAAAAAAAATCAAATTTATACATTTTTTCTTCAAATTTAAAGTAAAATAAAAAACAATACTGCTAATTTTAATATATTTTTAAGTGCTAGACAAGTTTACTTAATATATTAAATTAGAATTAATTAGTAAAATTTTGTGAATAATAAGATTTTATAGAATTTTATCAATAAAATTTTATAAAGTCTTATAATTCACAAGTTTTTATTAATAAATTCTAAATTTATACTAAGTAAACTTGACCAGTACCTAAAAATATTTTAAATTAGCAATGTTGTTTTTATTTTATTTAAAATTTGAAAAAAAGATGCATAAATTTGACTTTTTTTAATTAAAAATTCAAAACTATATATCTATTTTCTAAATTTCAAGTAAAATAAAACAATACTACTACTAATTTAATGTATTTTTAGGTACTAAAACAAGTTTACTTAGTGCATAAAGTTAGAATTAATTAATAACAATTTGTGAATCATAAGATTTTATAGAGTTTTATTAATACAATTCTACAAAATCTTATGAATCACAAAATTTTACTAATTAGTTGTAATTTAATATACTAAGTAAACTTGTTTAGCATCTAAAAATATATCAAATCAGCAGAATTTGTTTTTTATTTTTTTGAAGGGCGAATCTATTTGTAACCGTGGTTACAGTTCCGAGCCAATCAAATTTCTAGATTAGGTATGCCAAAAAAATTCAAAAAATTACAAATCGCAATAACTTCATATTGTGCCTATGAAACCAATATTTTTTTCTAGCTAAAAATGCTTCTTAAGGTGTTTTATTATATAATAAACCTTCTTCTAACTCTAAATCTAACCCTAACTCTAATCTGGTTACTGTCACTGCCGGTGACAAGCACATTTTTTCTTTTTTGAAATTTAGAGAATAGATATATAATTTTTAATTTTGATCAAAAAAGTTAAATTTAAGTATCTTTCTCTAAATTTCAAGTAATATAAAAATAATTCTGCTAATTTGATATATTTTTAAATGCTGAACAAGCTTACTTAGTGTATAAAGTTAGAATTAATTAATAAAAATTTGTAAATCATAAGAATTCATAGAATTTTATTAATAAAATTCTATAATCTTATAATTCACAAAATTTTACTATTTAACTCTAACTTACTATACTAATAACTTTATTTAGCACCTAAAAATATATCAAATCAGTATAATTGTTTTTATTTTACTTGAAATTTGAAGAAAAGGTGCTTAATTTGACTTTTTTTTTATCAAAAATCTAAAATTATACACCTATACTTTAAATTTCAAGTAAAATAAAATTAATACTACTAATTTAATGTATTTTTAGATATTGAACAAGTTTACTTAGTACATAAAATTAGAATTAATTAATAAAAATTTGTAAATTACTAGGAACCGGGAACCAGTGTGAGTCTGGAGCGTAAAATTTATAATTTATATTGTAAAATTAGTTAAAACTAAAAACTTAAATAATTTTATTAGTTTTTTTTTTAATTTTATTAAATTTCT
>QKWP01000804.1:13197-47597 GCA_003550325.1 Gigaspora rosea
TTATGAAAAAATTAAAAAAAAACAGTATCCACTTTACCATTTCATATCGACAACGTCAAATTAAACAAATAAATAATCTTTTAAAGACACTTACAAATGATTTTTTCGATACGGATTCTAATATCGTTTTATGCTTAAATGCCTAATATATCCGTTATCTTATAAAAAAAAGCAGAATATTATAAAAATCTTCGAAAAGATTAAAAAAATCTTTCAAAAAAATTAAAAAAAAACAGTATCCACTTACCATTTATATCGACAATGTCAAATTAAACAAATAAAAAATCTTTTAAGGACACTTACGAATAAATACTCAACTAGCACGAATACTAACGTCTGGATAAAGAAATTGACGAATTGTTGGAATTAATACAAGATATAGAACCGGATCGATATCTTACTATACGTGAAAGAACAATTAAATCTACTAATTCGTTCATTTCAAGTTCTTTTTAATCTATTCGGCAATTGCAGGAATCTGGTTGGGTGTCTTGTTTAACCCGAATTTAATAAGAAAATAAATACTACTTTTTTTTTTAAAAAAAAAAACAACATAAATTTACTTTTTCTAGATTGTTTCCTCACCATTACCATAGCCTGGCCGTCGAATCACGTCGAATCGCTACAAAGAATGCTGCCGCGCTATCAAGTCATCATAAAAACAAATGGTTTAATAAGGTTATGCGCCTTTGCTATTCTTGTCTAGTTTTTTTGAATAAAAGTTAGTCATGTTTAATAAAATACATAAAAACTTTCGACATTATTATTCGAAAGAAAAGCTTATCTGAATTTTGAGTGTATTCTTTTTCGTGTATTCTTTTCCATGTATTCTTTTTCATGTGTATCGTGATCCTAAAAAAATTCAAATTAATAAGTTGATTACAATACATATAAATTAGTTACCCAGGTTAATTGATTCGAACCAGCCCATGACACAAATACGTAAAATCTGTGTTGTTGTTGCACTAAATGTGCAAATATAGGCACGTGACGTTACATCCAGAAAATGCAACAATTACATTTTTGATATTTTTAATCAAAATGAATCAAAAACATAATTTAAGTCATCAAAGAGCGTAAAAGTATGAGTCTGTCGCTACGCTCCAGACAATAAGATATTATAAAATTTTATTAATAAAATTCTATAAAATCTTATGATTCATAAAATTTTACTAATTAATTCTAACTTCATGAACTAAGTAACTTATTCAGCACCAAAAAATATATATAAATATTGATATATTTGTATAATTTTAGTATTATTTTAAAATATTAGTATTAGGAAAATATCATAAAAATATTAAGAATAGTATAAGTTTTATCGAAATAATCAAATCTGTAGTATTAGTTTTATTAGAAAAACTTTTCTCTGTTCTCAAAAAGGAGTTATTTTCATTAATAACTCGTTATTTTTTTTTTTAATATTAAGGTGAGATCATGCCGCTGGACTTTATTGAGTATATATTAATTGTTACAATATATTGCTTACAATTATTATCCTATCTACTAAGTACCGAGACTTGGACTATTTTATCCATAACCTAAACCTACTAGAGCCTACCATACTCCCATTTATATAGCTAGCCTGGTTTTGAACGTCCCTTTTCCCCAACCAACTGTTAGTATTCACATGTCCACCACTTTACCCACATTTCCTAATATCGTTACTTCCAATTTGGTGTATGTAATTCCAGGTAGGCGCTTTCTGCTTACAAATTGGGGGCCGTCTAAAGCCAGGTGCGTTCACGTGATAGAAAACCAATTAAATTGTAAAATTTGATCTTTACGGATCAGCTCGACGAGACAAAAACAAAGAAAAAAAGTGAAAAACACCGAAAATACAAAAAACGAGTGTTTAAACCTGTCTAGGAACATTAATAAAAAATGTCAGCAAGACAATTTTACTTATAAGTCAAGCCCTAACTCTAACCTCTAACTAACCCTTACCCTAATTTTAATTAAATAATCAAAAACATATAAACGCACCTGGCTTTAGCCATCCCCAAATTGGTGTACCTAGTTCCTTACTAGCGTACTTCTCAGAAGTTCGTATCTTAAGCCATGCAGTTGCCTCTACCACATTGGGTAAGTATCTCAAGCCTGTATGCTACCGCAACTAACTGATTTTTCTGCGACTTGGGGACCCAGGATTTGGCGTTCCGAATTCAGAAATATGTGAGACTGTACTCCCCTCTATGGTAATGAGTACCTAGGCATGTTTCGCCAATAATAACTCGTTATTATAACTCGTTATTATAACTTGTTATTATAACTCATATCTCGTTATCATAACTCGTTATCATAACTCGTTATTATATCTCGTTATTATATCTCGTTATAGAGAAAATACTAAGTTTTTACAGATATATAAACCCTGCCTTTTTTCCCAAGGCAGAGCAGGTTCTGTTCTTTAATTCTTTTCCTTTATAAAAATATTTGTACTTAAAAATTTTATATTTAATAAACTAATATTATCCTATAAAATATAAAGCCATCGCCTTTATATTCTTTATTCCTTTATCCATCGTATAAAGGACCTTTATTTTGTTGGTTATTAATTTATTTGGTTGAATTATTATTCTCTTTTATTTTTGTCGACATATTATTTTCTTTAGTATTTTTAATCTCGGATTTATTGTCTTTTATTATTGATTTCTTTGATATTGCATATACTGTATTTTTCCGAAAATAAGCTACCTTCGAAAATAAGCTACCCCACCCCCTCTTTTGGTCAAAAAACTCCAAAACATCTTTAACCCAAAAATAAGCTACCCCACGATTGACAAAAGTCGCTACATAGTAAAGTCCAAATTTTACTAAGCAAATCGATTAAAATCGATTAAGTAAACTTATTCAGCAGATCAAAATACACTTACTATAAAACTTTCATAAATATTGGAGAACTTTTTATTAATTGACTTTTGATTTTTACGTTTGGCGAAAAAATTAAAAATTTTTAAAAAAATATATTCGTCGAACGTAAAAATTAAAAGTTAAATAATAAAAAGTTTTCCGATCTTAATGAAAATTTTAAAGTAAGTGTATTTTGGCCTGCTGAATAAGTTTACTTAATTGATTTTAATCGATTTACACAGTAAAATTTAGACTTTACTATGTAGCAACCTTCTGCAATCAGGCAAAAATTAATTTTACTCGAAAATAAGCTACTCCGATTTTTTGTGTAACTTTTTGCCCAAAAAAGGTAGCTTATTTTTGGGAAAATACGGTAGTTAGAACTATATAAATCTTTCATTTTTAAGTAAGATTACACAGAATCAAAAATTTTGTAATATAGAAGCTCTGCTTTATATTATATACTATACAATAACTAGTCTTATTAATAAGTCATTTAAAACCCTTCTTATTAATTGCTGATCCGAATAAGATCTGCAGAATTTTTATATTTGAATTTGGAGGGATTTACACTAGATTTACTATGTTTTTATTATATGCTGAAATCTTACAACCACCTTGTTTACATGGAATTTATATAGTTATCTGATCATTTTTTAGTGATATCTCAGCGCCAATTTGAATGATCTAACTACCATTAGATGCGTCTCAGTGAGCTCTACAACTTTCAATTAATTGACTTGAGCTATTAGTTTAACATATCAGCGGATCGGCATTGTTGGGTAAATCGACCAATCATGATCGAGGATTATCAAAAAAATTTTGCTCGAAAATTTATTATAGAGCGAATTTACACAAAAATAGCCTTTTTAACCAGTTTTGCATTTATAATTAAGTACGTAGAACATTATGAAATTCATGTATTTAATTATAAGCCAAAAGTAGATTAAAAAGGCCATTTTTTTGAAAATTAGCATCTGAATTTACCCTTGATAGTTACCAACCCATCTTACAATGCCCAACCCATCCTAAAACATCTGAGTATTTCAACAAACGGTAAAAGTACTTCTTTCTACAGCTTAGCATAGCTCTTTTATTAGATTTTTTTGGTTTTTTAACTTGTCTAGATGTCGAAAAAGCCCTTTTGTTAGTTGTAACAAGTGCTTAATTTGTTAGTTTTTCAACATCACTTAGGAGCAAATTTTCATGTAACAGTTTATTGAAAAAAGGCCCAATTATGCCGATCTGCTAATATGATAAAAAAATCACTTACGATAGAGGTAGTTGTAAGATTTCAGCATATAATAAAAGTTTATATTTATATTGTACTTATTCCCAAAATTTACTATTGTCCCAATATAGTAATTCTGCAGATCTTATCCGGATCATCAATTAACTATTTTTCTTTAAATATTAACTTTCTCTTATCTTCTTTCATATACCTTAATATTAACCTCGTACTTGCTATATACAATCCTTTTCACAGAAATACTTTGATTTCGCTTGGTATTCTTAAACATATTCCTACTAATGAGGAATATAATAATCTAATTGAAGCTTTTAAATCTGCTATTGATCAACTTCAATTCGGGTCGCCTTTAAACTCTCAACAAATCGATATTTTATTTAAATATTCTAAATTCTCTGACTTCACTTGGGAAAATAGCAAATCATACCCTACATCTGAGGACCTTTGGGACAACGGACATGTTATTGAACAAGGATTCCAAACCCCCTCCCATCAAACTATTGACTATTTAGAATTTCCAACTCCAAATAATCCTCAAAGTGTTCCCTATCCAACTCCTACTATTCCACAACAAAAATCTCTACCTCGACGTACCTATACTCCCTACTAGTATGCTAACTTGAAACTTTACAAAGAAGAATTACATAATAATATTAAATCAACTGATAGCATAAACGATCTATTTAAATATCGGCAACTTTACGGCTTCTCTATCTACTTCAATTAAACCTCTTTATGAATATTGACCAATACAAGCAATGAATAACTAATCATAATTTCTTACACAAAACTAATCGAGCTATAAGAAGAAAAAGATATAGTGAACGACCTAACCCTAGCTATTCTGCTTGTCATCCTACTAACGAATTTTATATCACCGACGAATTTTATAGATTTTGGAATTGGTTTCACCCTAATTACAAGCCTAAAAACCTTTCTGCTTACACTGTTGATTACTTTATTGACACATTTCAATTACCTATAAATGAAGATTTAATACCTCATATTCATCGATTAATAACCACTATCCGTTATCAAAATAACCAACCTCTTCAAAAATTTGATTCAATTGTGTCTGAAGTTATTGAAAACTGTGGATTCCTTAATTCTCCTGCACAAACAGAAATACTAGAAGCAAGTAATTCAAATAATTCTAAAAATTCTGACAGAGCTATTAATCTTGAAAACCATTCTGAAGAAAATTCTGAAGAAAACTTTGAAGAAAGCTTTGAAGAAAACTCTACATCCTTTCATCCTTCTGATCTATCTATACTGACTATAAATAACCAAATTGAACAAAATCATAATCAAATAAAACAGAGCCTACATAATACTCGACAAATACTTATTCAAATAAAGGAAACTATCAAAAATAATGACTATATTCTTACTACAGAAGAATCTAGCTCATCCACTTCCAATAATCATAATAATTATCAAACCACTCCTGACCATTTGACTGATATCGACAACATTCAATTCTCTGATATTAACTATTCAACTATCGATAAACCCCAAATTAATAACTACTTTGATGATAATATTTTCTCTAGTCTTGTTAGTCAATTGGGAAATTTAACCATGTTTCAAAGTAGTAGAGCCAATAATAGACAAACTGACCAAAATAACGATTTGCTTCAATTTAATGAGGAGGATGATAGAATGACTAATTTATATATAAATGACAATTTACAAAGAGGTGCAGAAAATAGACAAGTGCCTATCCGACCAAGTAATAATAATGAACACTGTGAAGATGATGATAATGATAACGAAGAGGATAACTTTAGTCCTGAAGATGCCCTAAAAAGCATTTTAAAAGGATTAAAAGAAATTGTTAAAAATAATGCCGAAAGACCAACTACATCTACCAATCCAAAAGAATATAATATGATTGACTTTTCTACTTTCTCTGGTAACTAGAATGAAGACCTGGTTAAATGGGTTAAAGCTTTTACTCGAGCATGTATTGGTAATAACATTTCTGAAAATAGACGACTTGCTATAGTCCCTAATTTCTTTAAAGACAATGCTCTATCCTGGTATAATCAAAATCAGTTCAACTTTATTTACTGGGACAACGATACCAATGCAAACCACTCCTTCGTCCAACTTTTCTCTAGAAAGTTTAGAGATCCATTTAAAGTATTTCAATGGCATTATATTTAAGGAGTAGAAAACAAAAACCAGGAGAGACTGTAAATGCTTATAACTCAGCTCTTGAAGAGTTATGACGTAGAGTCGATCCCAATAATAATTATCCTAAAATAGACAAAATTTGACAATTTGTGGACGGATTAAGACAAGAATTTCAAATACTTGTACAAGCAGAAAACCCGATCACTATTAGTCAAGCAATAAATAAAGCCAAAGCTATTGAAATAGCTTACTCTAAAGGAAGTTCTTTATCAGCTTACTCCTTATTACCTACTATCTACCAACTACAATTCTTTGGAGGATATACTAGTTTGAACCAATCCATCATACCTACTCAACTTCAATATAGTCTACGTGATGACTTAGGGAGGCGCCAGAAATCAGCTGATTTCCTGGGGGGCTGAAAATCTGAAAATTTAATATGAAAACCTGACTAAAATAGGGGGGTCAAAATTTTGGCCAAAATCGAATTAGCTGATTCCTGTCCTCGCCCTTAATAGAAGCAGTCCAATATGTTACTAGGACCATGCAGAATCACAACCAAAGCCGAAACTCTCAACCACAACAAAACAATTCACTTCAAAATAATAATAACAATTATAGGAATAGTAATAACTACAGGAATAACAATAACAACAATTACAGACCATCCCAACAAAGAAATAACAATTGTTTAAAATGTAATCGACCTGGTCACTTTGCTGCCAACTGTTCTGTCCCTTTTTGTACCAACTATCAATAGATTGGACATGGTACTCGAAATTGCTGTTTTAATCAAAATTGGAGAAATAACAACAACAACAATTATAACAACAACAATTACAACTGAACTAACAATCGTAATAATAATAATAACCGAAGAAACAATAACAATTATAATAACAATAATTTCAATAATAACAATAACAATCCCCCTTCCAATAATAATAATAATCAAAACCAAAACAATAATAACAATAATTGTCGCAGCTGATGCTAAAAACGGCTGATGCTGAAATTTTAACCTACTTTGATATCCCTTAGATTGTAACACAGGCAAATTTGCCTGCGTATTTTAAAATTTTTAATAAAATTTTAAATATTGATTTTAGCCATATCTTTTCTAAATAAAAAATATTCTTTGAGTTTTGTTTTAGTAACTTTGTTATAAATTTTTTTTAAAATCATTAGAAAACTTTAATATAATAAATGTTTAAAGTTCTTGTATTAGCATTTTTACTATTAAAATTTTTTTTAGATTTTTTCAAATTTTATATATTCCCGTTTATAAAAAAAATCTTTACTTCTAATACAAGTCTTAATTTTTACAAGTAAATCATTAAAGTTGCAATAATGAAAGTTGTCATTCTTTATATAAACTACAATATTGTCTTAAGAACTATAGTTCTAAAACTAAAACTAAATAAGATCGCAGAAAAATTGTAATAAAATTTTTTAAAAAAATTTTTTCTTAAAATTATCTATTTTCAGCTTATATGTAACTATAATTTATTTTCTTATAATATAAAAACTAATTTTGCAAAAAAGTAATCCTTATTTTCAAATATAATTGTACAAAGTTTTATTTAATTATTTTAGCATTTTAAAAAAGTAAATCAGAGCTAAAAAAGTGCAAAAACGCAGGCAAATTTGCCTGTGTTCTACTACAATCTAAGGGATAAAATTTTAAAATTTTTTTGTAGAGATTTTTTCGTTTTTGTCTTATAGGGTCAGGTGAGGTTTGGGGGAAGATTTGATATTTAAAGAGTATTTGTAGATTTTAGCAGGGCTTATAGTTTCAAATCAAGATCCCAAATGTCGGCATCAGCCATTTTCAGCATCAGCTGCGACAATAATTATAATAATAATAACAATAATAATGATAACAACCAACAAAGACAACATTTAAACTAGAAATAGCATCTCCAGAGGGTGAGCATGCTAAAGTCCGAAAACCCTCAATTGATAATAACAATGAAGACGTTTATTCATTCTTAATAGATGAAAGTGATTTATTACTCGACCAAGAAGATAACAAAACTTACAATAATAACAATAATATAGATGATATCTCTGGACAGATTATAATGAAACTATAGAAATATTGGGAATGAACTCGAATGAAATTGATTTTTATCTCGAAGATAATAATCAAAAAAATCAAGTTAAAGATCCTTTATTCACTACCGCTAAAGTTTTGGGAAAAGAAATTAATGTTCTTATTGATACTGGTTCAAAAAGGTGTGTGGTTACTAAATGCTTTCTTGATAAAATGAATCGAAATATTGATTAACCAAGTAATGTTCGAGTTGTAGATATTACAGGCCATAAATCTGTTTCCTTAGGCAGAGTTAAAAACATTCCTATTCAACTTGGTACAAAAATTACATTAGTTGATATGCTAGTAACAGAATCTAAAGAATATAATGTAGTCTTAGGAAATGAATATTTAAATAAAGTCCATGCTATTATTGACTACTATAGAGCAGTGTTGTCACTTGGACATTTTTTGGACATTTTGAACATTTTTTCAAATTAAAATTACTTAAAATTTTATTAAAATAATCTATTTTAATTTTTTCACCGATGAGTCCAGTACCTAAAAAATATATAATTATATATTTTTTTAAATTACTTTATTAATTAGTTAAACATAGGATATAGGCTTGGATGATTTTGAACAATCTTGAACGTTGGACAAAAAACATAGTATGGACATGTCCAAGTGACAACACTGCTATAGAGAATTCATGAATATTGGAATTGCAGATCAAATAGAATATGTTCCAATCTCTTGTAAACAACGAATTACAGATCCTGATACAGTATATCCAATTAATTTTAAAGATTATTATTCTAACCAGGAATTAGAATTAGAATTAGAAGAAGGAAACACAAATCCTATCAAACTCATCTACACTACCATCCAAATCGGAGATATCTTTTCTTAGCTTGATGGACAAATAGTTGCTAATGTAAAAATTGAAAATATCAATAATCCTTTAAGTCCCTCTTCAGACGAAATATTCAAGCTAATACATCCAGAAATAAAGAAAATAAAAGATAAAAAGAAAGAAGACCAGAAAATTTCTATCCCTATTACTGAAGATAAATCAATCTTTATTGGACATAATCTCAATGAACAACAAAAAGAAGATATAACTCGATTATTACTAGAAAATTCAAATATATTCGCTACAAAATTTTCTGAACTTCACAAAAATAATGTTGTATATCATAGTATAAATACTGGTGATTCGTATCTTATTAAACAAAGGGCATATAGAGCCTCCCCTATTGAACAAGACCATATCCAAAAAGAACTTAAAATAATGGAAAAACATGGTATTATTTGAAAATCAGAAAGTCCTTGGAGTTCCTAGGTTGTTCTAGTCAAAAAGAAAAATGGAAAATTAAAATTTTGTATAGATTTTAGAAAGTTGAATAGTACAACTAAAAAGGACACTTATCCTTTACCAAGGATTGATGAAATGTTAGATAATCTTGGGAATGCTAAATGGTTTACTTCTCTTAATTTAACCACTGGATATTGGCAAGTAGAAGTAAAAGAAAAGACAAGAAAAAGACTGCTTTTATAACAAAATTTGGTCTTTATGAGTTTAATGTAATGCTATTTGAACTCTGTAATGCCCTTTCCATATTTCAAAGGCTCATGGATATTGTTCTATAACCAGTGTTATGGAAGGAAGCTATGGTATATATCGATGACGTTAATATCTATTTTGAAACATTCGAACAACATATAAAAGATATCCAAGAAGTATTCAACCTTATTAAAGATGCCAACTTTAGAATAAACCCAGAAAAATGCCATTTCTGTACCAATGAAATGCAATTTCTTGGCCATATAGTCAGAATTGAAGGAATTAAACCTGATCCCCAAAAGGTTAATAAACTTGATAAACTTCCACCTCCTAAAAATATCTTACAACTTAGAGCCTTTTTAGGCTTAGCATTGTACTATCGTCGATTTATAGAAGGATTTTCTAAAAAGGCTGGACCTTTATTCAAATTACTTAGGAAAGATGAAGAATTTAAATGAGATGAACCACAACAAAAAGTATTTAATTGGCTTAAACAATGTCTGACACAATCACCTATTGTACAATACTCCGATTACTCTGAACCTTTTATTCTATTCACTGATGCTTCTTATCAAGACTTGGTGCAGTCCTATCCCAAATTAAAAATGGTCGAGAGCATGTAATTGCTTACGCCAGTCGAACTTTAATTCTTGCTGAACAAAATTATAGTACCATCAAACTTGAATGTTTAGCAGTTATTTGGGCTGTGAAATATTTTCGTCATTACATTTATGGAACGAGATTTACTCTAATTATTTACAATGGCTACTTAATTCATGTACAATCAATGATAACAAAAGGATTACAAGATGGAGATTAACTCTACAAGAATATCAGTTTGATATTAAATATCGAGCTGGTAGCTGAAATAAAAATGCTGATTTCCTTTCATGCCTACCAGAATATCTAAAGAACAATAGATGAAAAACAATATAATCAACTATACCAATACCTCTCTACTCTACAATTTGACAAGGACGCTACTAAACAGGAAAAATCTTGAATCCAAAAAGAAGCTAAAAACTACCTTATTAAAAATAATAAACTATATCGACAAAGCAAAGAAAAACCCCAAAGAGTAATTAAAAATGATCAAAAACACCTCATTCTATATACATTACACGATGAACAAGGAGTACATTTAAAAATTAGTACTACTTATAATAAGATCAAGGAACAATACTTTTGGCCTACTATGTATAATGATATTAAAAAGTACGTTTAAACATGTGACATTTGCCAACATAGAGGACATGAAGTACAACAACAAAATCTACAATCTCTAAAAGTGATATCCATTCCATCGAGTTGGAATTGATATTAAAGGACCTTTACCACCTACTAAACAAGGCAACAGATATATTATTGTTGCAATGGATTATTTGACAAAATGGCTGGAAGCAAGAGCTATAGCAGATATAAAAGCTACAACTGTAGCTAAATTTATTTATGAAGATATTGTTTGTTGACATGGGACCCTTACCATATTACTCTCTGACCGAGGATCCAATTTCATAAGTGAAGTAATAAAAGAATTGTGCCAAAATCTTCAAATAAAACAGCATGAATCATCAGCATACCAACCTCAAACGAATGGGATGATTGAACAATTTGATAGAACTATTGGTGAAGCTCTCACTAAACTTACAAGTTATAAATACAAAGAATGTGATGAAATCCTATCTTCAGTATTATTAGCTTATAGAACTATGAAACATGGTACTACTAAGTTCACTCTATTTTCTCTTATTTATGGACGTGAAGCTAAATTACCAATAGAAACAATAATAGAATTTTACTATGAAGAAGATTTATTATTCTACGAAGCTTTATTAAAAAGAATGTTCGAAATAGAAGATGTTTTAATTAAACAACAAAATGAAGCCCTAGAAAATATACAAATAGCACAACAAAACCAACAAAAACATCATGACAAACACATCAAACATAATAAATTAAAAATTAGTGACAAAGTTCTGGTTGCCAAATCATTTCTTAAAAATATTTTTTCTGCTAAATTAGAAGAACAATTTATGGGACCTTACATAATCCATAGTATACTAGATTTTGGAGTTTACAAATTACAAACTTAGGACAGCAAAAAAGTAAAAGACCCAGTTCATGGTGATAGGCTAAAATTATCCCATGACAGGAAAATTAAAGATCTTCCAGTACCTCAGATCATCATCACACAAGACCTTTATATAAGTAGTCGGTCGTATAACTAAAATATTTATAAATATACACCTTGTTTCAAAATTCGTTTTAAATTTTTCAGACCCTATAAACCCTTTTATAATATTTCTTTATGGAATTAATAGAATTAAAAGATTTAATTTTAACAAATTTTTCTAACAAATAGGAAATCAGAACTCTTTCCCGTAGATCACTAAACCAAAATCAGAGCTAAGGGAAACAACACAAAACATATAGAAATTAAACATCGCTCGCTAATTATAGGCCGAGAGGATATACTTTAATTTACCCGGTAGCACACTAACAGCCCTCTCACAATCACTCGGAAAAGAAACTACACAACAGCCTTTGGCATACAAAACTCTTTCAATAAATTGTTGCCGACCTTGTCGGCAGCACATCACTATAGTACACAGATAGAAATGTCCCGCAGCATGGACACATGGAAACGGACCTCCCAGACCCCCAATATCAAAACATCCAGCATCAGGCGAAAAAAACTCGTAATAAAGAACCCCCCACAAAAACTTGCCCATTACTACTACCTTTGTCCCCGCTGGAAAAAATGTATCAAAAAGTGGCGATTCCAGCTCACCCCCTCAAAATCCAGAAATGACATCATTATTACGCCCAGAATTAAAACAAACCGAATCGGGTGAGAACCCGGACCAGGCCCCGGCACCCTTGTCTATGTTAGAAAATTCCCAGGACCTAACAGAAATAAATTCTCACGAGGACCCGATTAACCATGGGGCCCCCCCCTCTGACAACAACCCATCCCCCGTAATTATCCCAAGTGGAAGTACCATAATGGATCTCGACTCTCACCAAGACAGGCTCTCGACTGACACCATACTTAATGATTCACCTGCCCCAAAATCTTATAGTCAAGCACTAACAGGAAATACCGCCCCACACCGAATCAGGAACCCGGACCTGGCTGATTTGATCGACAAATGGACCGGACATCTCAGACTTAAGTTAGCCGAAGCTAAAACCGACCTATTTGATGTCGCCCACTGGACACGGGATAAAATTATTGCAGCGTACGATAACCCAATCAATATGAAAGAGTTAATTGAACATAAAATGAAAACCAGACCGACCCTAGAACCCATTCCCCAAGCAATAAAGATGAAACTTAAATACAAAGACCGAGCATTTTTTCACACCTTTACAAGAAGACATGACATGCGCCCCTGTCACCAACTAGAATTCCAGACGCTATTGAATGATGCGATAGAAAAATATAAAAAAAGATATAATGCACATCTAATTAATAAAGAGAATAAAGACCAAATATCCGACATGTTGAGAAAAAAATTGGCTCTAGATTTCTGGACCAACTTGAATTTCACCACCATTGATACATATGAAATCGCTCGCTATACACTATATATTGCCGGATTCGCTAAAATTAAGACTACATTAGACTTTGACACCATACGCACAATAGCAAACGAAGCACATAACAAGCTGTTGACAGATTTACCAGAACTACCGGAAAATATTCCCCGACAAATTCAATGCATGCTGCCGTTTACCCTCCCTCTTACTAACAGGAAACATGTCCGAGCGGTGTCAATTACCCTACGACAAATCTATAAATTTGAACGGCTGCCAGAAGCATATATTGCCGACCAACGCGAACCGCTCCCGGAATTCCCAGGATGGTTAAATAAAGAAACTCAAAATTTATTTCCAATTACATCAAGATCTGATCTCAAATACGTCTTCGGATACAAACAACAACTGCAACAATACTATATCTTCACTAAACTCCCGGATGCATATTTCGATCTTCCACCAAAAAAAATAGCTCTCCCTTTGATCCCACAGGAACTTACTCCTTGTTTCAGAGGGCAATTTCCTTTCTTCCCCATAGATTCAGACCACTTCAAAGAACAAGTTAATAAGCTGAGAACCGTATACGCATTCGAAAGACTCCCTAACGACTACCTCATTAGTAAAAAACGGCTACCAGCTAACCCGAAGGACCTCACTCTAACAACCCAATTTACCTTTCCGATATCGGATAAGGCAATATACCGGCACTTTATACAGTTGATTCCCAGATTCTATGCCATACCAGAACCTCTCCCGAAAGCATATGTAAATTTTAATTACACCGACAAACCGGAACTCTCAACGGACCCGGAATTGGTGACAAAAATCAATTTAACCCTACCCATAGTGACCCCGAAGGAGCTAGTTATAGCCGCACGAGCCTTACGAGAACACTATTTCTTTTGGGCCATCCCGAATGATTGGATTCAGATACCAGTTAAAGAGACGAATACAAATGACAACGGTTTTCCCAAAACCATAGAACAACTAAACGACCAAATTCAGCAACGTAACCTACAAACCAAGTGGAAATTCCCGGTAGACAAACAAGAAGAATTTCCAGAAGCTGCAGATTTTCTGCGCAGAACCTTCTTGGTAGACACCATCCCCGACTTCGTGTTCAGCATTTCATCCTTCCCGCCCCCGGATTGGGACCTCTTTAATGAAGATGACAACACCGATATCATCATGACAGAACAACCAAACATTACAAACACCACTGATAAGGAGCAAGAGACTGAAACTGGAATCTCCTATAAGCACTAATACTAACATAAGAAATGAACCAGGCACACCTGTACATGATAACAGTCAGAAACATATACAACACAACATTAAAGAATCTATAAACCTCGCGACCCATAACATATGTGGACTCAACAACCATACTAAACTACATTGTTGGATTGATCATTGTATAGAACAAGACTTACATATAATATCTCTTTCCGAAACAAAATTAAAAGAATCAAGATCCTTGGCATTAACCAACAGTCACTATAAAATTTATACTTCAAACTATATTCCTGCTTCCAGTCAAAATAGAGAGGCCAGCTTGGGGTCGGCCCTATTGATTCACAACACCATCCAACCCTATATACATAGCATTAACACTTATCCAGGGACCGCCATTTGTATAGATTTCTACTTTCCAGGAAATAAAACCCGTATAATTTCAACCTACCTACCGTCGAATCACCCAGACCTCCTCACCCATACTCAAAGGCAAATCTCACTTTGGTTATACGAAGCTAAACAAAAAAACTAGCACACAATTGTAATGGGGGATTTTAATGAAACGTTAATGTGGGCCGCAAACGAAGACTCCCGCTATTCACAGACCTGAATATAAACAACCTAACTAGCCTATTTGACTTCCATGGAATTACCGACCCAACCTGGCATAACAACACATCCAGTTCACAAATCGATGACATCTGGGTATCCCCAAACATACTCCTCGACCTCGATCGACCAGTACTAACTAATGCCCTGGGTATCTCAGACAGTGACCATGTAATCATCTCTACCACATGGCATACAAACTTCACCCCGAAGGTACCCCGTAACAAGAAAAGAAAACGGAAGATCTACTGTTATGACAAAATGACGAAAGAGAAATAGGAAGACTTCGCAACTAATATAACATCCCTATTAACATCAACGCCACCCCCACAAACAATTAACAATATAGACCAACTCAACAAAAGCTGGCACATTTGGTCCTCAACAATAAAACAAGCTGCAAATGCCCACATACCAACTACTTTCACCGCGCCTAGACCTTTTCACGCACTCTCTCTTAAAGCCACGCAGCTCCATAACGCGCTAAAACACATCAACAAATGTTGGCATGCTCTTCACTGTGCTAAACCCCCGAACTCTAAAATGCAAATAATTTCAAATATCAATAACCACCTAAATAAGGCCCTCATCTTAGCAAAAATGCCTAGATTTTCTATAATACCTGCTGCACTGGACTACTCAGCTCCAAACAGCAGTTCTGACTCAGCCTCCACAAAAATCAAAAAAATTATCAAAGACATTAAAACAACAATCTGGACCAGTCGTAACATAGAACGAAACCGAGAACAAGCGGACAGGATCAAATATTATACTAACCGCAGATATACTGACTTCAAAGACAATACACATAGAATGATAAATAGCATCCTCAAAAAAGATCAAGATAGGATAAACTACGAAAAGTTGATTACAGTGGATAACGTCATCACAGATCCAATCCAAATAAAAGAAGCAGTAAATGAACATTTCCGGAGTTGGACAAAGTCTAACCCCACAGATACAACATACTGGAAAGAATGGCAACCATACTATACCCCCTTGAACAATCTACATCCCACTACATACAAACCCCTACTGGAACCGGTCACCCTAGAAGAGCTGACCATGGTAATCAATGAAGCCCCTACAAATAAAGCGACTGGCCCAAACGGCATATCGAATGAATTAATTCAACACATTCCCACACTCTCAATGAACAAACTCCTACAACTGTTCAACGCCTGTCTATGCTTGGAACAGGTTCCAAAACAATGGTTGACTGCTAACATATGGGCCATATCAAAAAAAGAAAGATATGACCATAATCTTAATAATACACGACCTATAACCTTAATCGATCATACACGTAAACTTTTTACTAAGTTACTAACAAATAGACTCTCCAATATACTCCTTCGCTATCAAATCCTCTCATCCAAAAATCACGCAGCTCTCCCCTTTCAATCTACGCTACGTCCGATATCTGAATTAACCTCAATTATTGAACATGCTAATACTAATAAGAAAGAACTATAGTTGTTACTGCAAGACATGTCCAAGGTATTCGATTCCATTCACATTCCGATGCTCACAAAGGCCTTGGAACGAATAAGGGTTCCTCAACCCCTAATCAACCTACTCATCTATATACTTACCCACCGCAATAACCGTGTCATTACAGACTTCGGCCTAACAACACCCTACACTGTAGAAGATGGAATCGATCAGGGGGAAACAATATCCCCTCTCCTTTGGAGGATATATTACGACCCCCTCATCACCAGAATTTATAGCGAACATACCGGATATGAAGGCATAATTCCAACAAAACCTTCGCCTATTACCATCCACACTTCCATTATGGCATACATGGACGATTCGCTATGGATTGCCCCCAGTAAAGAACACCTTGAAAAAATACTAACTACCGCAAATTCCTTCTACAAATTAAACAGAATAAAGGTTAACCCCAATAAATCCACCTTAATTACCAACACCTGTGCCGATGAAAAAACTATAATTTTTGATGGACACCCGATCACTCCAAGAAGCAATCAGAACCCATCAAATATTTGGGAGCTTGGTTTTGCCTCTCTCCCAACACTCTCCCTGTCCAAAAATTGATTATAGCCGAATCGAGACAATGTATCAATAAAATGCAACGCTCTATCATAACTGGCAAACAAGCTACTTACATTATCAATAACGTTATAATCTCCCGCCTGACTTACCGTCTCTACAGTGCTTACTTGAAACATAGTCAGATTAACTCACTAACAAAGATTTACATTAACTTAACTAAAAAGAAAGCCAAACTTTCACGTAGTATCCCCAACTCCTTCCTATTCCATCCGGAAATTTATGCTCTAAAATCACTAGCCCAAATACAAGCACACCATCTCACCACCACATTTCTTAGAAATATCAACTACCCCGAATTCGATAACTCTTTCCTAAAAATCAGACTCCAAGAACTTCAAGACTCTTCAAAATCGAACCAATCAATTTTACAAGTCCTTCCGTTATTCCCTTCAAAACAAATAAAAACGTATACCGCACAAACTATTTTAACACTTCACTCACTTAACATTAGCCTGCGCCGCCATACACTTACCAATTGGCCGATAACTAATGATCTAAAAGGCACTTCAATAAATGAGATTCTACAACAACACTCATCACCCCACCTGATGAAAGAAAAACTGAATTTACATAATGTCTCATGCATAGAACAATTTTTGGATTCCTCCAATTCAAACCTTCTAGATTGGAACAGCTTCCACCATAACATTCAGAAAATTCCACCCGGACGCACCCCGCGCTGGTTTACAGAAACACAAGAACTAATTCGGGCTACTACGAATCCAGCATCAACATACACACATCCTAATCCATACACTCTAACAAAATGGACCCCAAGAAAAAAATCATGGGCATACACACTAGGATTTGAAATCGGGAGGATTAACCGCATTAAGAATAATATAGCATTCATCCGACACTACACACGATCTAATAACGTATTAACACCATGCCCCAGATGTTATCTGAAAGATCTTACGATTACTGCAAAGTGCTGTTACTTCAGTTATAACAGCAAGGGACTATTCACACTGCAAGTGAGCTCAAAAAGAATTATTCACGCCTGTATCCCAGACCTAACTCGCGCACTGCGCTCATTTAAAGGCCACAGCTTTGACAACCCCACAACTCAGCCAGCAGTACTATCGAGACCCCTAAACATATTCTCACCCTTCCCAAGGGAAACCTGGGAAACAATAGGAAAAACCAACAATACTAAACGGAAAGTAACAGTACACCTACTGACTACTTCCCGGGCTCAATATAATCAAAATCGACCAATAGCCACCTGCTCCTTCGGGACTACACCGAACACCTGGGGCCTTACAAACATTACCTGGCAAAATACAATTAATGCTGCTCTCTCACTGTACGCATTTGTCCTGACCACACTCCTACCTGGAACTAAGCTAACCGTTATCTCCAATAACCACACATTCATCAAACTTATCGAACATATTCAATCAATTGAACTTCATAAACTGGACATACTGGATAAGCACGAATATTCATACATACTCCGTGTAATCAAAGCCCTCACTCTAAACATTGAAACCATACTCCAATTGGACAAGCAATTGAAACATATTCAACAACCTAACACAATTATCAGAATGGATATAATCCCTCATAACCTACTAGTTAATAAATTTATCCCGAGCATTTTCTCCACGCCATGTTTATATCATCTAAAAACCACCATTAAAGAAATTGCTAAAATCACAAACCACCTTCGTTGGAAAAATCAGAACAGAATTCAGAACTGGACCAACGCCTTCACAGATATTCAGCTAAACCTAACATTAATCTATATCTCTCTCGAAGAAAAACCCTCATCCTTGCATACTAACCCGAACTATTCTAAACTAAAAAACTTTAAGATTAAACTCCTCGCAGAAGAACTACCCACATATCTAAAATTACACCACCGCAATCCAACTAAATATCCAAACCACCTCTGCCCACGATGTAGAACTGAACCTGAAACTACAACACATTTACTAACCTGCATATGCAATTACTCCCCTTTGGACTCTATCCTCCGGGACACTATCAACACACTTGCTTCAGAATTAACCCTAAATACCACTCGACTGTTCGACTTCATTACCTCTTTCAAATATTTGCATATAACAAAACAACTACCGTTAGGCTTCATCACCTCTACAACACTCGCCCCATTCGAAAGAACTGAAGATAAGATAGAATACGCCCCATTACTACATCACCTAATTATAAAATTAATATATCATGAACTTTGGCTACCCTCTCGACAATACTAGCATGATACTATTCTCCCCAACCCCCCTCAGATAATTAATTCTCCTCATTTACCTACTTCTACATTAGACACTTTGGTTATTAACAATAAAATTCAACAATACATTACTAATGGACATTTACATAGAAAATACCATACGACTAAAGGTTCTACGACCTTTCTAGCACAGCTTAGGTCGAGAGTAAAGTAGCTCTTACCCCTACCTCCCTTTCATTCTTATAAAATTGTATATAAATATATGTAGTTATTATTTGAATAAATAAAGAGTAGAGGATAGACCTCGTTGTATAAAAAAAAAAAAAAAAAAATTTTTCTAACAAATCAATTACAGGATTCTATAATTTTTTAAACAAATGGAAAAGAAAATTTTTGAAAATATCGAATTAAAATTAACAGAAAGAAATATTATTTTCGTCAATAATAATAATCAGTCTGCCAAAGATATTAAAGAATTCTTAGAAAACCTTCTTGGTACGCCTTTAGAAAAATAAATTCGTATTTTCTACTTTTAATGAAAACACTGAAGTCATATCTGAACTAAATTGTAAAGGATTATTTGAAAATATTGACATAATAAATACTCAAGAAGCTTTAATTGAGGACAATGAAATAAATACAACTTATTTTAATGAAGATAATTCCACCGTTCAAAATAACGAAACAAACTTAATTAATGAAGATAAACCAGAAATTGCTAAAATAACAAGAGATTTGAGTCGAAATTCTGAAACGAATAACGTATTCATCTTACCTTTCTCTGGCAATAATGAAATAATTATCTTCAACGAAATTATAAGAACTATTGAAAGATTAGAAAAAAGTAAATTAAAAAGAATTCCTAAACTTGAAGCTGCTTACTATTTAGGCAAACTTTTTGACGAATATAGAGACCAAAAACAAACAATAAGAAATTTTAAAAGAACACTTTTAGAAAAATTCGGAAGAAACAAAACAGACCGCATAAAAATTTGGGCAAACTGGATATACAAATTATTCCAAAAATATGGTCTTAACAAATTATATAATTCATCAGAAATTTATATTACTGATATTGAGAAATTATTGCCAACACAATTCGAACAATTATTACAATGAAATTTTATATAAAAGAAAAATTTTGGGTGAAAGTGAAAGTGTATGCAATATGACATGCAGCCCATGATATATTAACAAAGATCAAACCACGTTTACAAATATGACAATCTAATTGGTCAAATTTTATATTGTATAAATTTTTTTCTTTTCTCTTTTTCATTTATTATTATTAATTATATATATATATTTTATTTTCTGTTATTATTAGTTTTAAAAACTATTATTGAATTCTTTAAATTTTGCGGAACAAAATTTTTGAAGGAGGGAATAGTGTTATATTTGTATAATTTAGTATTATTTTAAAATATTAGTATTAGGAAAATATCATAGAAATATTAAGAATAGTATAAATTTTATCGAAATAATCAAATCTGTAGTATTAGCTTTATTAGGAAAACTTTTCTCCATTCTCAAAAAGAAGTTATTTTCATTAATAACTCGTCATTATAACTTGTTATTATAACTTGTTATTATAACTTGTTATTATAACTCATTATCATATCTTGTTATTATAACTTGTTATCATAACTCGTTATTATATCTTATTATTATATCTCGTTATAGAGAAAATCCTAAGTTTTTACAAATATATAAACTCTGCCTTTTCTCCCAAGGCAGAGCAGGTTCTGTCCTTTAATTCTTTTCTTTTATAAAAATATTTGTACTTAAAAATCTTATATTTAATAAACTGATATTATTCTATAAAATATAAAGATATTGCCTTTATATTCTTTGATCCTTTATCTATCATATAAAGGACCTTTATTTTGTTGGTTATTAATTTATTTGGTTGAATTATTATTCTCTTTTATTTTTGTTGACATATTATTTTTTTTAGTATTATTAATCTTGGATTTATTGTCTTTTATTATTGATTTCTTTAATATTGCATACATTTCTTACTTTCTTATACATTAAGTCAAGTGATATAGTTTTTTGTCTAAAAGTTACTATACTACAATATATTTGAACTCAGACCAGTTTGCAGATTTTAGACCAGATTCACAGAATTCTGAATATCTTTTATATAGATCATAACTGGATTTTGATCAATTTTAATTTAATTTGCTAAAAATGACAAAACTATATTTGTTTAAATAACTTCTGATCTATTATTCAGAATTGAATAAACTTTTTTTTATTAAATATGCCTTACTAAGAGCTTTATTTTAAAAAACATTATTTAAATTGGACCACTGTATACCAAGATAATTATCAAAAACTATGTTTAGCACTTGCAGATTCTAGTTTAAATTTTAGTACAATGCATTATAAATAGAATTTGACAAAAATTTTATAAATTATAATATGGCACTATGAATTTTAGCTAGTATGCATATTATATATATATAATAATCTTAATTTTTATTTGTATTTTTATTGGCTAATTTTATATCAGTTTTAGTAAAATAATTTCTTTTAGTAAAAACTTTACTGGAACCACTAAAATACTGGAATTATCTGAACATTTAGTGAGTTTTTTTTTTTTTTTTAAAGTGCCCATTTTGGGACTTAGGAATTTTATTCAAGATATTAGGGCCGTCGGTAACCTCTAAGGGGAATACCGGCATTTGTTACATAGACAAGGATACATCTAGCTACACTTACATTTTTGGTGTCTAATTTAAGTGGTCCGCCCAAGGGTTCCACACTAGCTGCCATACCTGCAACCCAACTACAGAAATTGCCTATTTAAACCCTCTGATCCTAAACGAGGATATATCTAGCCACACGTACACTTTTGGTGTCTAATTTAAGCAGTCTGCCCAAGGGTTCCACACTGGCTGCCATACCTGCAATCCAACTACGGGAATTGCCTATTTAAACCCTCTGATCCATGTTCCGACTGCCAACCCATCTTGTATCACCAGAACAGGCCCATTACATAAGTCAGTCAGCAAGTTCCGGATACTTATCCATTGCTTTAGGACCCAGCCGGGTATTCCCGGTCCTGTTATTCACAACGGGAGACTTGGTAAAGCGGTACCTGTTCTGTATCAGATATTCACCTACACTTCGGTACTTATCGCTATGACCGAGGCCAACACTTGCAAGACAGGGTTACCCCTGTTCTCTTACCAATACCTATTTCTGCCCTTGTAAGGTTCGCTCCAACCCCGGTACCCACTATCACTTTCTTACCGGTCCTTCACCGGTTTTCCCAGACTTCCAATCCAGTTGGCCCGGAAGGATTGATCTACCCGGCATTAGGTGCCATCATGGTTTTTCTCCCTCTGGTACCTACTTCTATCATAGGTCCTTTTCCTCCGAGACCTGATCCAGCGGCCAGGTTGGTAGATCTTGTTACTGAGATCGACGTCCGATACTTCAGCTTCGGTCCAATATTCCAGTTTTGGTAGCACCATCAAAGATCTTTGCTACCTCCTTACTCGGGTCTTGCCAAATGGGTTTCTGTTTCCCGGTTCCTTGGATTTGTCTGTGTCACAAGACACAATTTTGCCCGAAAGCTTCCATTCGAGATAGTAACCAAGAACTACAGGTAATGTACCCAACCGATCGACAAAAAACAGTTACTAGAACACAGGTTTATTTTTTTCAAAGCGTCATCAGTGGAATTTGAACCCTAGACCTGCCACTTGGAGGTGACAACTTATCAACTTTTCTAAGTCGCTATACCCTTTTAGTGAGTTTTTAGCTTCCAGTTAACAACAATACTCTAGTATAAATCCAAATTCTATTTTTGACAAAAATAAAAAATTTTTTAATTATCACATATTTGAAAAATCTTATTTATATTTTGTTTAAAGAAATAATTTATATATCGCATGTGCGATGTTGTCGCACCTGCTGCAGATCATAAAATTAGGTGTAACGTTAATCAAACCAATTAAAATAACCCGTTTATTCATAGGATAGGGTTAGGGTGAGGTATAGATTGTGGAGTGCATCTATGCGCCCTCCACCCAATTTGGATTTTGTAATGATCATCTCCTAATTTGGTATGTATGTTGAATAACGAAATTAATAAATAAAAAGTTTTAGTCCCCAATGTATTTAATATTAATATTTGGGTTTTATGTCCATATATATTACTAAACATGGTTAATATAGCGATCAATAAAATAGTGTAATATGATTTTAAGTAAATATGGCTTAATTTTTATCAACAAGCAAAAACATGTCTCATAATACTGTAATACGTAATATTGCTAAGCATTTAGGTTAAACAAAAAATATTTTCCCAAAGGTTTAAATACTATTATATCTATATACGTACATATAAGCATGCTAAATGTATCCAATTTTTTAAAATTAAAATATCTTGTATGATTTGGTTTCCTCTAGCCTTCTTAAACTAAAAATTTAACCTTTTAGTTTAAAATAGAAAAGTATGAGGTGAAATGTCACATCTTCTTTCTGTAGCAGTTTAATGGTTAGCCCTGACTGCAAGTGATAGGCTTGCCCTATTGCATAGATCATTATATGATTAGTTAAAAATTTTAAATATAGTATTTCTTTATATATCATCCTGATATAATTGTAACTTACTATCCTATTTCTGTACTTGACATTAATAAATAAAAAAAAAAAAATATATATCTTGTATGATTATTATAGCGTTCAATAAATTAGTGCACTGGTAATATAATTTTAATACAGGTTTAATTTTTATCAAAGTGTCCAAACTAGCGCCAAAAAAATGTTTGATGATAATAATGCTAAGCATCTAAGTTAACTAGAAATATCTTCACCCTGAGGTTTGATTGAAACGTTATTTTTGCTATACTTAATTATTATTACGATGTCAAAATTATGTATGATCGGTCTATTTTTATTGCGACTATAATATTTATGTAACAAATTTTATAACAAGTTTTATTAGATTAAACTATTATTTATTATTTATTTTTTTTATATAATGTTAAATTTACATTAATTAAATAATTGATATTTTGAATATTTTATACTGAAGTTATTAAAAAATTTTCAAAGTTGATCTTGTATAGTTTAATTCGTTAATATAGATCCATGTTATTTCACCGACAATCATTTTGTTGATACTTCATTTCAGTGATAGCTTATTCACCAACAATTATTTTATTAACATTTTAGTTTACCATCATGTTTAATTTACTAACAACTCATTCTACCAACAAATTCTTTTTATGAATACACCAACCTTAACTCTAATTCTAAACTTGACTCTAACGATAATAACCAGAACTATTTTGTCTGTGAAATGAATGTCGGCAAAATAGTCTTAGGTAAAATAATCTTGTTAGTAAATTAATTGTTGGTATAATGAAGTGTCAATGAAATGATTGTTGGTGAAATGAACTGGTCTGTTTTTCAATAGCATAAAAAGATCAAAGTTTTGTTTTAATATAAGTGTTTCATTATGCATTTATGAAGATAAAATTGTTATGCATCATGCTAGTAATGATTATAATGAAACCTTACAAAACGCACTATTAAATTTTAGCCAAAAATATATACTTACCTATATAAATATTCTATTTTTTATTTTTCTAAATATACGTATGCTATTAAAGTTTAGTCTTTATATTGCATTTAGAGATGTTTGACTGTATAATAAAAGTTAATCAATTGTTTCGATATAGACAAATTGCTTGATATGTTTCTTAGATGCTGCAATTCATATAATCTTATATTTGTTTCATGAAAAAAAAAGCAATTCTGTAAATAAAAAATTTTTATAATAATAAATCGAACTTATAAATATGCTTGAATACTTACCTGGTAAAAGAAGTCTGATAAAGATCACTAAAAATATTGCAATTTTTTACTTAAACCTTCTATAAAGAAAATGAGCGACCCACTCCCTAAAGAATTAAATGACCTAATTGATAAAATTATCGGACGTACTAATCAGACGCAGGCGTCCAGATTACAAGATGAATATGAAAATCAATCATTAACTAATGAATATTCATATTCTGAATCCTCTTTTAATAATAGTTCTAAATTAAAAAATATGGAAGTTAATACATTGAAAATCAATAACTTGTATCCATTAAATGATGAGACTGAACTACAAGAGGCGGATGAAAGTGATAATGCTGAATTCCAAGAAGTAGATGAAGATGACATGCATGATATAGATAAAGATGATTTTATAAAAATATATACACATCTAAATATAAAAACATATAAGAACTGGATAGAAAATATTTTACCAGATATTGCAGGGGCCCGTTACTTTCGGAAAGATAATCATAAGAGGTTAAAATATGAGTTAAATAAAAGATATGTATGGCACTGTTATGGGCAACCACGATCAACAGCTGGTACAATGGAGAGAGCTAATAAACCTCTGTCAAATCATAGCCATCCTCGTCCTATTCAAAAACCATCAAAAAAAGTTGGTTGAAGTCATACTTAAGAGTATTAAAAAGTAGTAACGAAGAAGGTGATGCAGTTTATATTATTTATTACACACGGCATAGTGGTCACACTCCAGGTACTGATGAAGATTTGTAGCATTTTCAAATATCTCAACATGCAAAGGAGTGGATTCGTGCAAGAGCTAAAGAAGGATTGAAACCAGCCCAAATTGTGTCAATGTTTCATAATCATGTTAATAACCTTAATGAAGCTGAGAATGTAAATTCTTTATCTTTAACACAAAGACGGAATGTATATCTCTCCTATATTGATGTGTATAATATTATTAGTAAAGAAATGAAAGATATAATATTTTTAGGTAATGAAAAGGACAGATATGGTGAAAATATATCAGTTAATGAATGGATCAGAATATCAAAGGAGGATGACTCCTATACGTGCAGTAATTTAATTTGGGGTTCATCTTTAGGCTTTATATACGGATTTCAAACTAAATTTCAAAAAACATGCTAAAATTAGAAAGTGCACAAACGGTCTGTATCGATGGTACACATGGAACGACATTGCATAAAACACATCTTTTTACTTTACTTGTGCGTGATAATAAAGGTGGTCACGGTGTACCCATTGCACATTTGATATCTGAAAAAAGTTAGCTGAAACTTTAACTTATTGGCTTAAAGCTATTAAAAGTCAAAATGAAGAATGGAAGCCACATACCTTCTTAACTGATTGCGATAACGCACAACAAAATGCTATTTATTCAGTATATCCTGAGGCCAAAATCTTGTTATGCCAGTGGCATGTAAAAAACGCCTGGCAAAAAAAACAAAAATAAAATTAAAGCTAATAACAATTATTTTAAAGCACAAGAAAAGGATGAAAATAATAATATATTTAAACGATCAGCAAAGGCAGCACTGGATGGGCTTAATATTATTATGCAAATTCAAGATGCTTCTCTGGTGCAGGTTAAATTTAATGAATATCTTGCGTGATGGATATCCTATAGTGAAGTTGAGTAGGTAGAATATATAAAAAATGAATATAAAGGTAATTATAAAAAGTGGGTTGATGCATATCATCAATATGAACACCAAGAAATAAATACAACTAATTTCTTAGAATCTTGGCATAAAAAATTTAAGTATACTTACTTGGATGCAAAGCAGAATCATAGAATAGATACTTTAATTTGGACATTACATGCTGCTCTAAAAGATGCAGAATTCGAATGTAATGCAGTTCATTTGATGATAGGAAGAATGAAGCCCCGTCAGAAAGAACAATGGCGCCGTGAACTTGATAGTTCAAATTTTGAAATCCTTAATCTACCTGGTAATCGCTATTATCTTATAAAATCATTAACAGATAATAATTATGAAGTTAATTTAAAAGACTGTGTACAAAAAAATAAAAATATAAAGCCAGTACATCTTGAATGTATATGTTTTGACTTTAAGTTCCGGGGAATGGCATGCAAGCATATTTTTGCTATATGCCATAAGTTCTATACATCACCAATTCAATATACCACATTTATTTCAAAGGAAAAGAAGCCCGAAGAAAATTATAATATTATCTTTGAAGATTGGATTAAAGCAATCCAAAAGTTTGAAATCGGTATGATTCAAAAGATCAAAATAAAATGACTAGTGCAGATTTAGAAGCGATTGTGAATGCAGGAATGAAGAGAAAATCTACTATTGATCTATATGATGAATGTGAAATTCCTAACTCTGAGATGGAAGGGATATACTATCGTATTACAAAACAAAAAAATTAATATTTCCTTCGTATATACTATAATAACAACAAAAAAAATATTATTGATTTATTGTGATTAGTGATAAAAAAAAAAAGGTAGAACCGAATCTAACTTAATGAAAGTGTCACTTAACGAAGATATTCTAAAATTATATATTTAAAATTCAAAGCACGTTATAAATAAATAAAAATAAATAAACTGTTTTTATATTGAAATAAATAAAAATAATTAAACGATCTATAAGCAAGAGTAAAAAAAAGTTGTGTTACTATAAAATGATTTTTTTTAGTAATCGCATCTAATGTGCAAATCTTATTGGTCAAATGGATTCGTTGAAGTAGATGTGCAATAAACGCACCAAATTAGGAGATGATCATCATGCGATCTGAATTGGGTGGGGGAGCACATAAATGCACTCATAGATTGTGTGTATGGGCGAGAGGGGAGTTTTTATAGTAAAATTTTGCAAGGAATTTTTTTTGTTAGAATCCTAAGAGTAGTTTCATATACTCAATTTTAAGTTATAGACGATTTTTGACTTGTTTTGAATTTTTTGATCATGTAACATTACACCTAATCTTGAAATTTGATTGGAAGAGCGACATATAAGGCGCATCGCATGGGGCAATGAATAAATTTACTCTTGTTTAAATTCTACTTTTAGTATACTACTAGAAAAATAAAATCTATTTAAAGTTCGAAAAACAAATATATAATTAAGTTGTTTTTTATATTATATTTGATCTAGCCAATAAGTATTAGTTTTCTATTGTTTTGATTGTTTTTATTTTATATTATACCTAATTTATTCAATTAGAATCTAGAATTTGTTAATTCACAAATATCAAATACTCTATTGCTTTATCTATAATGTTCTTTAGACAATTAAATCATATATATAGTATTCCTATAAATCTAAACTTACTGAACTTAGGTCAAGTTCAGATTTAGATTCGATATTGAACCTGAACTTGAACATTTTTTAAAACATGTTTAAGTTTAGTTTAGTATTGAACTTTTAGAGCTAGTTTAGGTTTAGTTCAGATTCAGTTTATAAGTTTATGAACATATTCAGGTTCAGTCTAGTATTTATATGAACTAGTGCTTAGATTGGGGTTTAGGCTTGGTCTGATTCAGGCCAGATTTAAACTCTAAATTTTATTATTTCAAACTTCATATTAAACTTAAACTCAATTATAAGTTTGGTCTGAACTGGCTTAAAATTTGCAAGCTAGTTTGAATTTGAATACATATATATGTATTTTTGAATACTAAACAAGTTTACTTAAAGTAAGAAGTATTAATTAATTAGTAAAATTTAGAGAATTATAGCATTTTGTATAATTTTATTAATAAAATTATTATTTTTATTATTATTTTTATTACTTTGACAGTCTTGTCGGTGCTTAAATACAAATTGAATCAACTAATTAAGCTAATTCTAGTAGTTACTACTTTGCAATTGCAAGCCCGGCATCATCCGGCTATCTTAATCTGTACCTAGATGCAACCTGTCGCACTAAGTCACGTATGACCCAGAAATTTTATCTTGGCTACTTGGTTATCTTACAAACCAAAATTAATAAAATTATTAAAAATCTCATTTTATATGAAATTTTACTAATCGATATAACTTCTTGCACTAAGTAAACTTGTTTAGTACCAAAAAATACATTAAATTAGTATATTTTATTTTATATTTCTTAAAATTTAAAAAAAGAATTTTTAATTTTTATTAAAAATTCAAAATTAAGTATCTTTGATGCAAATTCTAAAGAGAATAAAATAAAATATATCACTATGATATATTTTTTTGTACTAAACAAATTTATTTAGAGCTAAAGATTAGAATCAATTAGTAAAATTTAGAAAATCATAAAAATATATATACTTTATTAATTCAATTATACAAATTTCTATGATTTTCTAAATTTTACTAATTGATCTAACTTTTTATACTAAGTAAACTTGTTTAGACCAAAAAATATATTAAATTAGTATATTTTATTTTACTTTTCTTAAAATTTGAAAAAAGGATACTTAGTTTTAAAAATTTTATCATAAATTTAAAATTAAGCATCTTTGATACAAATTTTAAAAAAAAAATAAAAAAAATATACTGATTAGTACAATTACCTCTCTTTAATCTGAACCTCTCTTAACCAAGCACTATTAAACTCTCTCTAAACCGAACAAAATCTCTTAGAACATTTGTAAATTTTATTATAAAGTTCAGATAAGCCATATATAACTTTATAAAACTGAACTTTTTCAAATTTTTATATAGTAAAAAAAAGCAGTTCTGGTAGTTCAGATTAAAAAGAGTTGACTGTATATTTTTTTTGTACTGATTAAGTTTATTTAGAGCAAAAAATTAGTTTCAATTAGTAAAATTAAAAAATCATAAAATTTGTATAAGTTTATTAATAAAATTATATAATTTTCTAAATTTTACTAATTAAAACTAACTTTTTGCTTTAAGTAAACTTGTTCAACACAAAAAAATACATCATATCAATATATTTTATTTTTTAAAAAATTTGTATTAAAGATGCTTAAATTTGAATTTTTGATAAAATTTTCAAAATTAATAGACGATTCTCTAGTTAACTGTTCAAAAAATTTTTTTTTATATATAAATTTTACTATAAGTGTGAATGCACAGCACCTCTATCTAAAACTTTTTTTTATACTAAGTTAATCAACTTTCTGGCTTAAGTGACTTTTGTAAAGCTCATTAAAATGCATCTAATGGTGGTTAGAGCATCAAAATCGGCTTGGTAAATACCAAGATATCTTTAAAAAACCTTTCTTTTACTATATAAATTTTTTTGCAAACAATAGTATTGTTTATAAAGAAATTTATATAGTAAAAAAAAGATTTTTTAAAGATATCTTGGTATTCACCAAGCCGATTTTGATACTTTAACCGCCATTAGATGCGTTTTAATAAGCTTTACAAAAGTCTTTTAAGCCAAAAAGGTGATTAATTTAGTATAAAAAAACTTTTAGATAGAAACGCTATGCATTCGCACTTATAATAAAATTTATATATAAAAAAAATTTTTGAACCAGTTAACTAGAGAATCGTCTATTAAGCATTTTTTCTTCAAATTTTAAAAAAAAAGTAAAATAAAATATACAAATTTAAGGATAGCTAGAAATTTTAATTTTTATTCATAAGATCTACATAATCCCATAAGATCATTTTCAAGACAAAGACCCTATATATTATACAAGAAAATTGGCTAGTTGTGGTAGCATGCAGGTTTGAGATACTTACCCAATATAGTAAAGACAATTGCATAGCTTGAGATATGGGGTTGAGTTAGTAGAAAAGTGACAAATTTTTTCTAAGTAAAAGTTTTCTTGACTTTAAGCTTAAATATCTTAACAACTATCTTAATTTTATCATATCGGACGATTTTTGGAATACCCTAAAAATTTTGGGGTTCAAATAATATACTGTATATATAATGATCTGTATATATCAATTTCGCAGTTGTCACCCTTTCGGAGTCAGCGTGGGCTTTGTTGAATTGAGTATTTCTTAGGTTGATAAATACGGTTTTAGTATTGTACCAGTTTTTTTTTATTATTTTTTTTTTTTTATATAGATTTGAGTTTTGCCAAAACACGAATTAGCACAGATTATAGTTAGGGCCAGAACTAAAAGGTTAAGTACCGGACTCTATTAAGTTTTTTTTTTTTTTTTTGGTTCTTGTTCGTGACTAACTTTTTGTTTATTATAAATTTGAAATTCGCGAAATGACTCTGGGTGGAATGGAATTATTGGCCGGTGTAATCGAAATATAGTGAACACGAATGAAATCTGGGAAGGGAAAACGAGCTTGAAAAGAACTTAGAAACTGCCTATTGGTAAGTGCTAGTTTTTAGTTTCTTGATTTTATATTCAAAATTTTTTCCTGTTACTAACGCTTTCTCTTTTAGCTTTCAATGAAGAATGTGAGTGATACCAGAAAACACGAATTTACACCAAGGGTTTGGAAGAAACCTAATAACTGATTTAGCGATAAGTACCAGTTTTGGGCTCTCTTTTTGTTATTTTTTTTTTTAGTTTTTGCCTTCTTTTTACTAACCCTTTCTTTAAATTCGCCGGAATACGTGAACTGAAACCGGAAGGGCAATTTGGGCCTAGAAGGTCCTCTTACTAGTAAGTACTAGTTTTGGGTTTCTTGTTTTATGTACATGCGAGCTTGAGATTCTTATAATTCGACGAAAAGACCGAAGGGTTTTACAGTAATTAGTAATAGTAGTTATGATTGTTTAAGAGGCACAGGGTTGTAAAAATTCTGTATATATTTAATAAAATTTTTTTAAAGTAGTTTTATTGTTAAAAATTTAATAAATATTTTTTTTTTTTGTACGTAATTGTTTTTCGAAATATTTCGTATATATTTTTTGCTGTTGTTAGTTATTTTCAATCGACTTAATTGTATGAAGTTTTAACCTACATAAAAAATTTTAAAATTATGAGTTATCCCACTTGGCAGTTAAACATCAATTATATTTATTTTCAATCCATTAAAGAGTGTTTTTTTTTCTTTGGCAAATAAACGTTTTAATATTTGACCAAAGATTTCACAAGCGAGAAAGTTGTATATTCCATATTAAGAAATTACCAGTAGTAATAAAAAAATGAAAAAGATTTAACATTCGAAAGCTTTATTTATTTTTTTTATACGAATTAATATAATTAATATGATGTAATATGCAATACATTTGTAATATAAAAATAGTTAAGAGGAAATAAAAAATAAAAAATTATTTATATTATTACAAAGTAATAATAACAAAACCCATCGTGTCCCGAATAACCTGGAATTGAAATATATAGTGCAAACCCAAATTAAATATGTATTTTTTGAAACCCAAGCTAAATATGTATTTCGAAACACAAGTAAATATATATACCGTGAAACTCACTCACAAGATCTAAACAAAACTGCCGCGAGATCTAAGCCGTAAGATCTAAACAAAGTATCGTAAGATCTAAACAAACTAAAAAGTTAAACTTTGTAAAGTTTAAATTTTTAAAAAATTTTAAAAAAAATTTTTAATTTAAAATTAACTTCTCTTACTTTTTATTAAATTCGATTCTTTCTAAAAAAACTCATGGGTTTTGAGATAGGCTCATGGGTTTTATTATATTCTCTAGAAGAGACAATAAATTTGACATGTGATTTTGGGGTACATTTTTTATTTACATCCAATCAACATGTGACTTTTTGCAGATCTTTGAATATTTTGGGGACTAATTTAAGGTCCAATTCCATAAATCGTCCGATATGTATAATTTCAAGATTAAAATAAAAATTTTTAGCAAATTTGATTAAATAGTTGTTAAAATATTTTAATTTAAAAATTAAAAAAATTTTATTAAAAATAATTTGTCCCTTTTTTACTGACTCGCCCCATATGAACTTCTAAGAAGTATGCTAGTAGGGGATTTTAGATATACCAATTTGAAAGTATAAAGTGCCTACCTGATAACAAGAGTGCCAGGATGTAGGTGAGATTTTCCAGGTCACGTGGACTCCGACTCTCCAACTCTACCCGGATGATCATGTATTATTGTAATGATTGTGTACTGGATAATCTAATCTTTTTTATTATTTTTTTTTGTTTATATCATAGTACTAACATTTATTTTGTTTCAAATCATCGTTGGAATCGTCTCATTTCATCGTTCGTCATCTTTTCATCGCTTTTGGAGTTGTCGGTTCAGTTGGTGATACTGTCGATTTTGGTAGCTTTGTAGTGTTTTTACCTTACGTTTAGTGTATGTCATGTTTAACGGTTAACCAGCACCATTTTGGAATCTTCATTATTAGAGTTGTCGCTTTTGGAGTCGTTGTTTCGGTTGGAGTTTTCGTTTTTGGAACCATTATTTCAGTTGGTGTAATTATTTTTGGATTCGTTGCTATATGGAGTAAGTTTTCGTTAGTCTGTTGTCGATTTTGGTGGACTTTTATCTTTTTGTTTTAGTATACGTTGTGTTTTACTAACCAGTCTTCTATTTTTGGGTAGTTATTTCCGGTCGAGTCTCGGTTACTAGAGTCGTGAGCATGTCGGTTTTGTCTTGTAGTTTCGTTTCTGTAGTGTTGAGTAATATAATAAAATTATTTTAGAGAATTATAGTTAGTTAGGATTATAGTTAGTTAATGGTTAGGGCTAGGCTAGATAGGGTTGAATAATAGAATTAATTCTCTGTGAATTAATTATTGGTGAGTTGATCGAAACCGATACCATTAAATAAATATAACTTAATAAAAAAAAATTCAATAAAATCAAATTCATCTATCTAAATAAAATTGCAATAAATGCAATTTGAATATTGTCATTTTAGAATCGATATCTATTAAAAAAATGCAAGCAAAAAAAAATTTGGAAATAATAATAATACAGTGGCCTACCATAATAATGTGGACACTTTTTAAAAATTTGTATAAAGCTAAATAAAAAAGTTAAGAAGCTAAAAATAAAATTATAAATTTATTAAATCTATATTTTTTAAATAAAAAAAAGATTAAAAAATTCTATGTAGTACTTTTTGAAATAGATAAGATTAATTAATATTGTATAATGTTACACAAAGACGAAATTAGTAATTTTTAAAAAACTAGTTATTATATTTACTATATAATAAAAAAA
>QKWP01000804.1:61179-89976 GCA_003550325.1 Gigaspora rosea
TTTTTTTTTTTTTACTTATTTTTTTACTTTTATTTTATTTTATTTATTCCTGACTTCTTTTGGAACTTTGCAAGAAACAACCAGACTTTCCAGCACTTTACAAGAACACCAACTCTAACTTTTCTGCCACTTTGCAAGAACATACTATATTTTCTGACAATTTGCAAAAACTCCTACACTTCTGAGAAATAGTTTTTTTTTTACTTTTCTACTATTTTTAGGAAGTAGTGAATGTGAGCGAAGAGAATAATAGCTAACTGTGGGTGAGGAAAATAAAGGTATAGAGCTAGTATTCCGTAATGAAGTGCAAAAGTAGTTTAAAATATTACTATTTTTTTGTTTTTGTTTTTTTTTTATTTTTTTACTTCTCTACTATTTTTAGAAAGTAGCGAATATAAGCGAATATAAGTATGTAGAGCTAGTATTATGCGACGAAGAGCAAAAGTAGTTTACAATATTATTATTATTTTGTTTTCATTTTTTTTGTTATTTTTTTACTTCTCTACTATTTTTAGGAAGTAGCGAATATGAGTGAATATAATTGTTAAACAAAAAAGGGAAATAATAACTAACTGTGAGGTAAGGAAAATAAGTATGTAGAGCTAATATTATGTGATGAAGTGCGAAAGTAGTTTAAAATATATCTATTTTTTTGGTTTTTGTTTTTTTTGTTATTTTTTTTCAGGCACAGTTTTTTTTGGTTTTATTTTTTGAATTTTACTAACTATAACCGGCGGTGATCATCACCGGTGTGTAATTAGCTAATAAATTTGCAGGATCAGGTGTAATGTGCAAATTAGTTTGTGTAACAAAAAATAAAGATTTTTTTTAAAAAAATGCTAATATCTCAAGAATTCGTCTATGAAACTACCTTCGACATTCTAGCAAAAAAATTCCTTGCTAAATTTTGCATATATCAAACACCTTGCTAAAATCCTAGGCCTCACCCTAACTCTAAAGTAAATGAAATAAACTTTTTTTTTGTTTTATCGTTATTGGTTAATTACGCACCGGTAATGATCACCGCCGGTTATTTGTAGTTAAATTCTTATTTTTTTTGTCTTTTTTTCATTTTTTTCACAAAGAATGTATAATAATATATATTAAAATATATTTAATTTAAAATATATAATAATAATAAATAAATAAATATAAAATTTTATATTAAATTGCAAAACCTTGTATATACTTGTGAAAACTTGTAAAATGTTTAAAAATAGATATACAGTATAATAGTATTGATTAAACGATTATTACTGATTATTACTAATTACTATTTTTATCGATAGTCCTCGACAGGGAGTATTTAACTGCGCATTGTCGCGATATAGTTTGAATTATTGCGATGTAATATTGTATAATTTTTTACGTATATATTTCGGAATATTCCGTAATTGATAATTGCGAAATATTTCGCGTCGATTTGTAATTTTTGTGCAAGTTTTCAGCCGTAATAACTTATATAAGATTACGTTTATATAATTCGCTGATATAATTTATTTTATTCTGGCACTTTGCGAAAACCTTCGACGATTTCTAATTGCAAAATCACGAACTTTTACTTCAGAAAATAGAGATTTGGGGCTTCATTTATTTTTTTATTTAGTTTGCTTATATTTTTGTTTTTTGTTTGGTTTCTTTTTTTTTACTTATTTAATTAATTTTATTTTACTTTATTTATTCTTTACTTCTTTCAGAACTTTGCAAAAAAATGACTTGACTTTCCGGCACCTTACAAGAACACCAATTCTAATGTCTCTGGCACTTTGCAAGAAGTCATGAATATGAACGAATATAATCGAATATAAGCGAATATAGGCGAATATAGGCAAATATGTATAATATTTTATTTTTTTTCGTTTTTGTTTTTTTGTTATTTTTTCGGGTTTGTTTTTTGTTTGTTTTTTTACTTATTTTTTTATTTTATTTTATTTATTCCTTACTTTGTTCAGAACTTTACAAGAAAATGACCTGACTTTTCTAGCACTTCATATGAACACTAATTCTAACTTTTCCAGCATTTTGCAAGAAGTAGCAAATATGAGCGAATATAAGCAGATATAAGTGAATGAGTGAATATAAGGAATATAATAGTTTATTTTTTTATAGCTAACTATGGGGTGAGCAAAAATAAGTGTTTAGAGCTAGTTTTTTGTATATAGTAATAGAATTAAATGCAACGAAGTGCGAAAGTAGTTTAAAATATTTGTAATAATGTAAAAATAATACATAATATATAATAAAGTATAATATTAATTAAAATGTATATTTAATAAATGTAAAATATAATATATAATAATTATAAATAAAAAAATATAAAATTTTATTTTAAATTGCGAAACTGTGCGAAATATTGCGAAGACCTGTAAAAAAGCATAATTATATGAATATGTATATCGTTTATTTATTTTTTAAAAATTTTTGAAAATTTGCGAAAATTTGCAAAATATTGCAAAACAATGCGAAAATATCAAAATAATACCTCCTGCGCGCTTTAGTTTATTGATCTGTATGAGTACGCAACCCCTCTAGAAGAGGTAATTTGCATTTTTTATTTGCAATATATTTTTTTTCGAAATATTTCGAAATAATAACTGTAATATTACCGTAATATAGTGTAATATATTGTGTAATTTACCGCATCAATTTTAAGATTTTCGTAATATTACGGGCTGTAATATTTTACGTAAGATTACGTTTATATAATTCGCTGATGTAGAACATGTATTTAGTAATTTAGTACTAATAACATCTTACAGAAAAGAAAAAAATATGCATTTAGAGAGGTATTGCATTTATAGAGGTTGCATTTATAGAGGTCTGACTATAATAAATACTTTAATATTATTGGCTATTTTGCTATATATATATAGGACATGATAAATTGGAGACCTTTTCTTTTAAAAAATTACATGATTTACTGCACTTCCCTTAGTGTACTTATATATAACAAAAACTTTATCAGAAGTGACTTGAATACAAAGTTTTAGATTGCATGTTGAGAAGAACTAAAATAAAGCTGAAAAGGATTTCTTTTTGTGGGTTTAGCTCTTTAGATAGAAGAATTTGTTGCTATAGAAGATATAGTAGAACTGCAACTCTAAAGTTTTTTGTCAGAAATTGTAAAAGTTTAGACAAAAATATACTTTGGTTAAATATACTATTCTACAAAGTATAAAGCTTATGTTCTTGATTTTCTTAATATTTTTCTTTAGGGCAGTGTCATTAATCACCTGATTATTTTTTATCAGAGGCCTACCCCCTCCCTCTTCCTCAATATATAAATAGTCAGGTTCTTATATATAATTTCAACTTTTTTTACCCCCCTCCCCCCCTAAAAAATCACCTGATTTTTGTTACTCCCCTTAACTTTTTAAAATTTTTGCCAAAAAGTGGGAAATCTAGCTTATCCCTTTAAAAGATTACCAATATTTATTTTGTCTAAATTGGGAATGAATCTATCTAATGAGAATCAAGTTACAAATGAATTTTAGATTTTGCAAGATAAACAATAATAATATATGAGGAAAATCTCAATTTTAAATTTTTTTCTAAATTTTTTTTGAACATAGTTTTTTTTTATTTTATATATATATAATATTTAGACAAAGCTGTTTCTTATAATTTTATACTGTGCACTATTTCTAATAGTGCTTTTTTTTATTTTTATTACCTTTTTTGTTTTCTTTTTTTTTATATTTTTTGTCATTTTTGTTAGTTTTCATCTTTATCTATAGAATTTTTTATTGTCTTTTTCATTTTGATATTTTTTTAACTTTGTTAATATTTGGTTAATTATAGGTTTTGTAGTTATTTTTCTTTTTTTTATTTATTTTCTTTTATTTTCTTATTTTCTTGTTTTTTTTTTGTATAGTCAGTTTTGGTTATTATTATTCCTACTATTAATACTAGATAGAAAAATTTGAAGAGAAATTATTGCTTTTTAACAGGGCTGGCAAAATTTATATCTGTTTTATTTGTAAGATAGTATAATAGGTCATGTACAGGTGCTTTCAAAGTAACTAGATAACTGTTAAATTTTTATATTTAGTATAGAGATTTTTTTATTATCATATTTAACATGTATATATATATATAATAATTTTTAATTTTATCCTCTTAATAAAATACTAATAAGACTGTCAGAGTAAAAAAAAAAAATTAAAACAATAATTTAAAAATTTTTGATTCTATAATCAAAAAACTCAAATTGTTTAGTACTATTAATTTCAAATTTATAAAACAATTTAAAAAAGTATATCTATAGTTAAAAAATCTACTATTTCTAGAAATAATTATTTTTAATATACTTTTTTGGCCAAGAATCACAAAGATAGAATAAAATTAGATCTAGTATTATACTACAAGATTATTAAAAATACATACAAAAATATATAAAAACCAAACCAAACAACAATAACAAGTCTTAAATCTGCTAACTCTAATTAGGATTCCAAACTAGTTTAAAAATTTTTATCTGTGATCTATTGGATTTACTATTTTTTTAAATAGATATCTGAAACTAAAACTAGATGTTTGACTAAAATAGGTTATCACATATCTGATTACTCAAGTATCAAACTTAGTTTTGTAATGATCTATCTATAATATAATCTGGCTTGCAGTTGTTGACTAATCAAATTTAGAGCTAGCAAAATTTTATATATATCATTCTGGTTATACTAGTAGATTAGTAATATTCACAAAATTTTACATATTTGTATAATCTAAGCTTTTGAAACTAAATAATTTTGTCTAAAATTACCAAAATTCACTATATTTTACTAATAAAACTGCTAACCAATATATTAAGTAAAATTGCTTGAATTGTAATTTTGCTACAATAGTAGTTAACAGTATTAATATTTTGTAGACTTGATCCAAGGTCTGAATTTGAATCATCAGATTGGTTTAGATTATACAGAATGCAAAATTTTTGGATACTACTAACTTACTAGATTATATTAACATCTGGATATAACAATATCATAGTAAACTGTTCTATACTAATATATTTTTTTTAGTATAATTCACTATATCAACATTTTGATTTTTTTTACTAATGGTTCAAAAATGTCAAATATAACCAAAATGATATATTAGTTATAAGAGATATATCAGTAAATAATATGAATGGCCAATCTATTTATTAATGGGTGACTCATCTATCATATTAAACCAGTTCGTCAAAAACAAGGCCCGATTGGTAATTTTTTGGATCAAGTAATTGGGTACATGGTTATTCGGGTCAGAGGTTGAAATCCTAACTTCAATACCAACTATTCCAATCCAACAACCTCAACACAAACCCTCAACAACCCAATACACAATTTTCTACTTTAGCTAAATATCTAGTATGGATAGATAAATCTATTTCACTTAATACCTCTTCATCATTAATTGCATACATAGCCTAAAGAGGTCTGCGACCTTTCTTAGCAAAGCCTAGGTTGGAAGTAAACTAGCTTTAGCCTCTCCTCTCCCTATTCATTGTAATGTATTATGTCTTTAATATTATTTGCTTACTTCAATAAAGGAACAGAGAACAGGCCTTGCATTAAAAAAAAAAAAAGAAATGTGTATAAGGTCAAGTTGATTTTATCAAAACTCAAAAAAGTCAGTATGACATTATTATAAACCTTGAGTAATGCTTTCCTACAGAGTGCCTTCGCGGATGCTTCCCACTCTCGGAACCGAATTTATTTCAATAAGGTCCAAAATGTTAGAATGGTGTTTATACAAAGCACCTTTGCAAATGCTTTTCTACCTTGAAATCGAGTCAATTAAATCCAATGCCTAAGAAGTTAAGGTAGTATTTTACAAAGAGCCTTCGCAAGTGCTTTTCCACCCCCGAAATCGATTAAATTAAATTCAATATTTAACGAAATTAGAGTTATATTTATAAAAGAACCTCACTGACGTTTCTCACCCCCGGAATAGAGACGAAAATTACTAATGCCCAAAAAAGTTAGAGCAGTGTTCATGCAAAGGGTCTCCGCAAATGTATTCCCGACCTCGGAATTAAGTTTATTATTATCACTAATGTTTACAGCTGTTTTTATAAATTCTGGCGCACCTAAAAATTTGCTCGTTCCTGAAACCTCGTCGGTCTCGTTCTAAGGATAATCTAACTTTTAGGAAACTACTTCGTTGTTCTTGGAACTTCGATAGAAGTAGTTTCCGAAAATTAATAAAGATTCGCAAATTTTTAGGTGTCCCAGAATTTACTGTATGAAAATTATTGTAAAGAGTTAAAGCCGTCCAAGTTTGTTAAATCCAATGCTTACAACTGTTTTCATAAATTCTGGAACATTTAAGAATTTGCTGTTTCCCGAAACCTCTTCGATCTGTTCTAAGAATCACCTAACTTTTCGGAAACTAATTCGTTGTCCTTGAACTTTGATACAGAGACAATGACATAGTTTCCGAAAGTTAGGTGTCTCTTAGAACGAGGTTTCAGGAAACGAGCAAATTATTAGGTGTCCTAAAAACAGCCGTAAAGTTTCCAACTTTTAGAATCGAGTTGATCTAAATAGTGTTTGTAAAAGAGCCTTCGCCCAAACCGATTTTATTACTTTAAAATCTAAAGAAATCAGAAGAATTTACACGAAGAATTTCATCTATTACTTTCCCACCCTCAGAATCCAGATCATTATGTGAAAAAGTAAATAGAAAAAGAGTAGTATTTTTACAAAGATGTATTTTCTATAACTATTGACGAAAATCGTTATCTTGGAGATTTGGGCTCCATTATAAATAATACCGATAAATCATTATAATTAAAGACATCTAATAGTACTTATAATTCCAGTAGCACTCTAAGAGTAGGAATTCGTTTTCAAGCCAACAAATGATTCCAAATTTCAAATCATCTAAAAAATATGACTTATATAAATTTTATATTCAAATAATGGATATTGAATTATTTGAAAGGATTATATTAAAGAGATTAATAGAGCTTGTTCTTCACATTTAATGAGCATATTCTTATAAACCTTTCATCATGTAAAGTTAGTTTGCTCCATAATATTGGTACAATAATAGTTCTATACCATTGCCAGTTTATAAGAAGGCATGAGAAATATGTTTCTTAACAAGTCCGGAGGTTATTAAACATTCTAAAAGGCATTTATTCAGTAACTTTATCATTTTATGAGGATTACAGCTGCTTTCATAAATTTTAGACCCCTAAACTTTGATCGTTTCCTGAAACCTCTTCGATCTCGTTCCAAGAATCACCTATTTTTTCGGAACCACTTCGCTATCTTGGAATTTCGATACAGAGACAGCGAGGTAGTTTCCAAAAATTAATGATTCTAAGATCGAGGTCGAAGAAGTTTCGGGAAACGAACAAATTTTAGGTGTCCAGAATTTATGAAACAGCTGTAATAACTAATAGTATCGTAAATGGCCGGATACAAAACATAGTATATGATAACTTAGGCGATTCAGATTTTTAAAATAACCACATTTAATAGTGCATGGTGGATCTACTATTGAGGGCGATCCCGTATTTTCGCGTAATAATGCTCATGTGCGTTAGTTAGAATGATGGCCCGAATTAAGCTTAATTTAGACCAAATTTTGAAATTATGCGCCTGCGCGTTATTTCGCGAAAATACGGTAAGTGATGAAGGGAGAAGTCTCACAATTTGATTAACCAACATCTGTTTATTGGACTCGGCCCCTCAGTGATCAAATACATATACATTATTCCAGCCGTTTCGATCGCACGTATTATCAAATGTAAAAGTACCGCTCCTGATGGATCGTCGATACTTTTCCTGATATAAGTACGTACCGTTTCTCATAAGGTTCTACGTAAAATATTTTATATATTAATATAGTTAAGAAAAAGAAATTGTTCTTTTTTCGATTCCTATGGCGCGGGAAGCTTTAAATCTCCATAAAAAATAGCTTTACAAAAAATGCTACCCCACTTTTATAAAATTTATAAATTGTAAAACTAATCCACAAAATTAGTTCTTCTTGTCTTTAAAAGCAAAACTTGTGATTTAATTTAAATTTAAACCTAAACTGATGGTGCAGTAGCCTTTTAAACTTTGACTATTTTATTAAGAATTTGTAAAAAAGTAAACGTATATATATGTTTTCTCTTTTTAACCAATCAAATTTATACAGACCACGAAATTTTATATGTCAGGGTGAAACCCGCACTGAATTCTAGTAAAACCCGCTTTGATCATAGGGTTTGTGTGAAATCCGCGTTAGCATAGTGTGTTTTATATGTTAACGCGGATTTCACCCTCATGTGATCTGCATAGCGCGGGTTTCACCCTGTCGTAATTTATGTTATTAGTATCGGAGCTAACCGGCCAAAAACTTTATTTATTTTTAGAATACGCTCGTATTTTAGGTAAATGACAGTTATTTTTTTTAGAACACGCTCGTATTTTAGGTTAAATGACAGTCTACTTCCAGATTTATTCCGTTAAGATTACTATGAATAAAAAGTGAACAAAATCACGTGATTGGAGAGTTTAAACTTCCCGCGCCATATATATTTTATTAGTGTATAATATAAAACGAAACATTATAATTGGGCAATTTTAAATTTAACAGTGCTTTAATTCGCGGTATAATTTATGCAAGGATTTCCATAGGAAAAACATTATACGACAAGGACCTGAATTGTGAAATCTGCTATGATCATCGCTTTTACATAAAAAACATAACAATAAAGCGGATTTCACTATTCGCAACTCAGGTTTCACCCTGTTCTAAAATTATTTCAATAAGTTTCAAGTACGAGCAACTTAAAAATAACTAACTTTGTAGGCGTAGTTTTGTTACTTATGGTTGTAAACTTACCGTAGTTTTGCGTAATTTTATGTAAGTTTAATAAGTTTAATAAATTAGTTTTTCATGTGAATGTGTGTATAAAAACCCGGGTCTGTTACATTCCACCAATTTTTAAACCACTTAATAGACTCAGGTCTAGTACAAGCTCAGAGGTTATATCTCGAAAAGAAAAAACTTTAAAGCGCTATTCGAGAAAAAACCGCATTTAATTAATAGGTTCCGTGATTCACACCCGGATCTAATTCGTGGTGGGTCTACTATTTCGGGATTTTGTATACGCACATTTACGGTACAATCAAACCTCTCTAAGTGCGCGCGCTTGGGGCCGAGGGTAAGTGTGCACTTAGAGAGGACGTGCATTTATAGAACCAGTATTTTACCCAATTTTTATGACTTATTTAGTATTATATCGGATTTTTCCGATGCTCGTATTTTATGTTCATTGTCTCATTTCCGAAAATTTCCGATTCATGGTTAATTATTGTGCGTTTGTGGAGGATGTACGATAAGTCCAGGCTGCAAAATCTTATGCACGTGGAGAGTTAGAGGGTACATTAAGTCCCAACGTGCATTTAGAGAGGGTGTGCATTTATAGAGGGTGTACTTAGGGATGTTTGACCGTGAGATCAGAGTTTTGGGTGATTGAGAAGTTCAATTAGATCATATATTTAAGTGATGTAATAGTACTGGCCGAACTTTATAAATCGTTACGTTATATATAATGTGATGAAAATTGCGTAAAATCTTATTTGTCATTATTGCTATTTGCATCCTGCCTTATTCATAATACAGTAATTAGAAATTCATAGACTTCTTAAATTCCACATGTCATGAATCTATTAGATAATTCTTTTAATTCTTTTACATTAACACGACCTAAATGATGATACAATGTATAAATTATTTGATCACTCAATAATATTCGAAGTAGTGATTCGTTTTTCGTGGGGTTGACGTATAGATTAGAAACGAAGTTCTGAGTGACCAACCTCTGGGTCAGAATGGCCGAAATTTAGAATAAAACACTAGCCTACAGTTGGGGATGTAAAAAATTACAGTAATTTTGGTAACTTTACGTAATTTGGAGTTAAGTGTCGGTAAATTAGTTTTTACGTAATTTGTAATTTGAACTAATGCTGCCGAACTTTTGTAAAGCTGATTTGATATTTTATATATAACGTAACGTAACGGAATGAAAATTACATAAAATCTGATTACCGTTACATATTTATATAATATAGTATGATAATATGAGATAACATCACATTGGTACAGTGATAATTTTTTGATCAGAGAATGCCGCGAAGCGGCATTTTCTGAATAATCAAAAAAATTATCGTAGAATTATCATGCTATATTGGTATTATAGTACGGCGGTCATTGATAATAAATTATACTATTTATGTTTTTTTAAAACTCCTTTAATTCGTAATATAAGTATGGATGATGTATGCATCGTGCAAAATAACAAGCATTTAAAAAGTGATTTATAACATAAACAGTATAATACTCATGATCAATAGTGGCCGTGCTATAAATTGTAAAATTGTATTTTAACACAACCCTACCTACATGATTGCTTAATGCCGGCCTAGCTCCGACCCTAAAATTTGATCGATCTGCTGAATTCCGTTAATATATTGTAATTTTTTACATGGCAATCCCAAAAATTCCAAGTTTTGGAATGCATCGGAGCTATTCCGGCATTTAGTAACCCATTTTATAGTAAAATTATCAACTAACACTAGGCATTTTTTATGTAATGACTTCATTACTGTAGTGGCTGAATCAAATTTAGACAAAATTTAGTTTAATAAATTTTGATTTAAATTTTAGATAAATTTTATTTAAATTTAATAAATTTTAAATAAATTTTGATTTAAATTTAGAAAACTTGCAAGTTCATTCTTCTGCATTGTTAAAATACAACACTGAAAGCATTAATAATTTATTACTTAAACTTTACTAATTGTCTTGAAAAATGTTATTATAGGCAGAAAAGCTATAAAAGAGAAGTTAAATAAGTTACATATATACTTCAGTCCGGAGCATAGCCAAATTGGGCCACAGATAGGTTAGTCTGAGTCGAACATTCACACAGTTTAAAGAATTTACTGTACAAAATTTGTATTTCTTTTTCTGAAAACAATAAAGAATCTAGACATGGTCACGTTTGTAAACAAAAAAAAAAAAGTTACATATATATATAATTTTTATTAAAAATAAATATATCACAAACTAAAGTTTGGAACTAGTTTTATTTTTTATACAGTATTAAAATTGATTAAACCTGGTTTTAATATAAGAAAACCAGTTCCAAACTCTATTACAAAATATCCTTAAACCATCCAGTTAAGCAGGCAAATTTGCCTGCTTAAATCTTATAAATTCATATCTGATCTATTTTTGTTAAAATAAAAATATTATAATTTTTTTTTAAATAAAAACTATAATTATATACTATTTAAAACTTATTTTATTTGCTTAATATTTATAAAAAATTTGAGATTGCTTATAAAAGAAAAATTTACAATTAGTTTTCTTAATAAAAATTTAAGATTTAATTTCTATTACCTTAATCCAAAGTTGTAGAGAATTTAAAATTAAAATACTTTTATTATTATTACTTTATAATTTATTAAGCAAAATTTAAACTTTATTTAGTAGTAACTAAAAAATTTCTTTTCAAAAATATATAAAATTTTAAAAACTTTTTAAAAATTTAATAATAAATAAGGTTTATTAAAAATGTAATACCTTTATCAAAATTAAAGATAGAATAATAAAATTTAAATATATTATTTAAAAAAAGAATATCTTTAATTTTATTCAATAAATAGAGGAGTCAAACTTAAATAAATTTTAAGAAAATTTTTAAAAATAATTTAAATAAGCAAATTTGCCTACTAGATAGTTTAAAAAATAATCTAGCACCCTGGTTTACATTAAGTTAATTTTGGTCTAAATTATATACAAAAAAAGGGGTACTTGTTTTAGAGAAATGTGTAATATGAAAATTTTTAAAAAATTTTAATTTTTTTTTTAAGGTAAGTCATGTCTCGAAGACTTTTTTATTAAGTATATATTTGTATATATTATGTAATACAATGTTATACTATATTTTAGTACTACAAACTCAGATATTTTTGACTATCTGTGATCTAAACCTACTACCATACCCATCTTTTGTACAACCTGAATTTTTGGACTACTTTCTATTTTGTCATTCAGCTATTTACTATATACTCTGCTTACCTCATATTGCCAATCCTATACTTTCAAGTAGGTGCAGACAGTGTTGTCATTCGGACCAGACCCAGACTCAGACCAGACTGGACCGGACCTGGACCGGACTCGGACAGAGCTATTCATGTCCATCGGACAGTTCGGACAGTTATATGGCTTAAGCCAAAAATTTAATTAAAACTACTAGCATATCACCTATGCCTCTAGCACGGGTATTAAGGAGTTACACTTAGTGTTGGGCTCTGGACCAAAAGTCCACTCTACTGGACTTATAAACTAGACTACTGGACTTATATGTCCAGTGGACCAATTTATAAGTCCAGTTACAGTTCAATTTTACTGGACTTATAAGCGAACCCAACACTAGTTACACTGATAGTTAATTTAAATTAATGTGTATTTTTATATTTAAGCCAATAATAAAAGTTGAAGTAGTATATGCAGAGGGACCCACTCTACATAGTTCATTGGGATGCGCAGGACCCCGAGCAATCTATGTGAGATCATAGTTGAAAAATAGCTAATGGAGGGCCATTTTTTAAAAAAGGTTATATTTGAAAAGTAGGTATTAGAGAAAAAGGTTATATTTGAAACCCGCTAAATGTCAAAATAGGTATATTTGAAAGAATGCTAATAGGTAATTTTTATAAATGTTATATTTGAAATGTGCTAATGAAAAATTGGGCTATAATAGTAACCCAGCAGGTAAAAAGGAGAGAGGGTAAAAGGGAAAAAGGGGTAAAAGGGAGAGAGGGGGAAAAGAGAGAGAGGAGTAAAAGAGAAAGAGAGGTAAAAATTTTAGTATATTTTAAACACACGTTATAATAAATTCTATTCATTAAATTTTGCTTGTTTTCTTTTTATTGATAAGAGTTTCTAATATTCAATAAAGAACTTCACAAGTCATTAACTTATATCCTTGCAAGAAATAATAAAATGTATGATACTAAAAAGTGCTTGCATACTGCAAAGCAAAAACCCAGAAATTTTAGTAGATAAAAAAATTGTTTTTTTGATTTCATTATCTTCCTGATCTATTTCATCTAACCTATATGTAATTATTTGAAAATTTCGTCGCAGTAGATTGTTTATCAAAAATCTTTAACCATACATTTCATAGCTAATTAATATAACAACATGCCCCTAAATATTTAGATCTTTGATCCATTGGTAATTCTTTATATTGGGGGTTTCAATTTAACAAATAAGTGATGCATTTCGAAAATAAATAGGATTTTTTTAATAGTATTTTTATTATATTGAATTATAAATCAGAAAAATAAAATACAGAAATAAAATTCGCTAATTTTAACTTCGAACACCTATTTCTGATATTTTTGATACATTTCATTAAACGGAATTCCATCAAATGTCTGTCCGGTCAAATTCTGTTACCATAACTCCAAGACTGTATCTGATGTTGAATGTACAGTTGATCTACCAAAACCTCAGGTGCTGCTATGTATAGCAAAATTCTACAACTTTTTTAGAAAGTCCTAAGATCGGTGATATCTTTGCAAATTCTGTTGCAAAATATTTCCACTATGTAAATTTCTGTGAACGAGTTCCTGAGAATAAATGAACTGATTCAATATCCAAAAGCTAAGTATTCAACTTGATATTTGTTTACGATTTTTTGAAAAATGCTATTTTTGAAATAATAATGTTTTTTTTTAAAAAATATTTTTGGTATTTGTTTATATGTTTAAATTTTGGTTAAAAAAGTTTGAAAAAATTGACTTTTAACGTATTGCCATTGTTTACTTTTATGTTAGTTTATTCATAAAGTAATTATAGGTATTGTAACGGATATGGGTATTGTGGCGGATCTGCTATAACTTGTGACTCATCATCCCAATTCAAATGATTTTTATATCATTCAAATCGCCTCATCAAAACGATTCGAATAGTACATAATCATTTGATTTTGATCACTAGATCATAAGATATCAGTGTTTGAAGTTTAAATTAAATTTTTTGAAAAAAATAATATGTTATATTTGAACACTATTCTAACGTTGATATCTTGTGACCCAGTAATTGAAATTAAACAATTTTTATACCATTTGAATTGTCTCGATGAGATGATTCAAATGGTATAAAAATTATTTAGATTGGACTGGTAAGTCACAAGTTATTGCAAATTCCGCCACAATACCCTTATTCACTACAATACTCCTTCCAATTTTATGTAGCATATAATTGTAAATAACTTGTGATTCTGTAATCCAAATTGAACGATTTTGGTATCATTCGATTCATCTCATCAAGACTAATTGAATGGCACCAAAATCATTCAATTTGGACCAATAGATCCAGAGTTATACCAAAATTTTCTTAACTCTACCACAATACCCATACTTACCTTAGATGGGAAAATTTTTTAAACTCTAAATTCAATTGGTTCATATGATCATCCAATAAACCTATATTTAGTTTTTATACTATTAGAACAAAATTTCTATTTTTGAAACTTTCTTATCATAGTAATATAATTGGTTTCCAATTATAGTTTCTTTTGCAAAAATCTGAATTGATTAAATTTTGACTGATCAAAAATATTTATTACAAGTTTTTTTGCAAAAATCTGAGTTGATTGCAAAAATGTACAAGTATTGTAAAAAATTAATTTTTATTAAAAAATGAAAAATAAGTATACAATTTAAAAATAAATTAAATAAAATTAAAAATAAAAATAAGCTATATATTTTTTAATATTCATTTTAAATTAGAAAATAAAGAATTATTTTGTTTTTCTTAAGCAATTTTTTTCTAAATATCTTTTATTAACTTTGGCATTTTTGATTTTTTTTGCTTGTATCTTTTTGTATTTTCTGAATCTTGGGAATTAATACTACTTGTTTCAGAATCTAATTGATTATTTTGTTTCTTTTAGCTAAAATTGTTCGTATTTTTTCAATTAGTAAATAATTATCATTATTTATTTTACTATCTTGATAATTATTATTAAAAGAAAATGAACTATAATTATTATGAAAAATATTTTTAGTAATATTTAAATTATTAACTGTTTTCCAATTTTCTTCAAAGTACTGTATTGAAAATAATCAATTGAATTTAAATATTGTCTATGTTGCTGTTTATGATAGGGATTTCTTTCATATTTTTGTTCAGAAAAAGTATTTTGAGACTTTTTATAATTCCAAATTGCATCAAAACGCCAATCTAATTGATCTTGATTGTAATCATCTTTTTTATACAATTCTTTTAATGAATAATTACTTGTAATAATCACATGTTTAATATAATTGAGTTTTTTTGAACCTTTAATTTCTAATCTTTGTTGTTGTTCAGATAAAATTTTTAAAAAAGTAGAATAATATAGTTGAGTACTATCAAAATTATCCAGAATTAAAATTGGTTGTTTATTATAACCATCAAACCAATTTTTGTTATCAAACCAATATGCAATCTTTTATCAAAATTTTTAGCATAGAATGATTTTCCATACATTTTATTTCTATAATGAAATTCAACAAATGGTTTTCCAAGAGATTTATAATATTGTTTTTCAATTTTTGTTTTCCAATTAATTAATCACTTGTTGTAAAGTGTATATGTTTTAAGATATTCTTTGGCAAGCTTATTGTTAGTAATATATCTATCTTTAATTTCTTTTTCAATAATAATCTGTACAATTTGTAAATTATCAATTTTATACTTAGAAATATAATTGCCATATTTTAAAATATAATCAATAACGGCTTTAGTTGATCAAGCTCCTTGAATATTTGGATGATATATTGTTTCATTTTCTAACTTAATATCAAAAAAAGTTTCTTTTCGAATTCATATTTTTTTATCCAGTTTAATATACACATATTTATGAAGAGATTCATCTTTATGATTTTCATTTACAATAATATAATTACTAATAAAATACTTTGTTTTTCTGTTTTTTTGTTAACTATTTTTTCAAGATATTCTAATAATGCTTCTTTGGTCAAATTGTATCGAGAATATGTTAAAAAAAATTGAGAAGAATATATATCAAATTCTTTTTTCTTGTTCTTTTTTTGTTTTGGTTATTGCTTCATTTTTTAGTTTTTCAATATTGGTAATAAATTTATTTTTTTTGATAAATTTTTTAATTTGTTTGAATGGATAAAAGGGTTGAATTATTTGATTAAACTGTATGTTGCCAAAATCTATTTCAAATAACTTAGAATTAAATAAATTAATTCGACGATTTAATATAATAAATGTCTCAATATTTTGATTATTTGAAATTAAATATAAGATCGAAAAATAAAATTTTTTTCTAAAAGAATAAATTGAATATGTGTAATATATTAGTTAAATCAAAATTACAATTTTTAAATATTAATTGAAGATGTTTTGTATTGACGCGAAAAGAATTTTTCATTTCTTTTAAAAACTAGTTAAAAAAGTGGCAATCAAAAATTATTTTTAACTGGGCGAAAAACATGTCTATTTATATATTTTTTATATTATGAATATGTGTTTGCCAAAGATTGACAAATTTTGGTCATATTTGTTCTTAGATGATAACAAACAATTTTACTATACAAAAAAGTGTCACTGAAAAAAAGTAGTGTTACTGAACAATAAAGTATATATAAATTTTTCAGTAACACTTTTTTTTTTGTACAGTTTCAAAAAATTTTATTTTTTTATGATTTTTTGACGATTTACTAACACAAAAGCTTGCGACAAACCATATTTCATATTGGTTGTCTGGTTTTTGCGGTGTTTCAGTTTACTTTTTTTGTGATACAAAAAAAGTGTCACTGAGGTCACGTCCCTATAGGAATCTTATATATAGAGACGTGACATAATACTAAATAAAATATAAATATAAATAATCAAATTTTTTATTTGTATTGTTTATTTTTAATTTTTTATTAACAACAAACTAGACTAACCAGGCTCACAGCCTGGGAACCAGAGCTGGCGTACCAAGTACTGGCCCCAGCTCAAAAAAAAAGCAGAATGCCCCACGGGATGTTAAGTTGTATCTGGTTATTTGTTTAATTAATTTAACTGTATGGCCAGGCCATGTAATTCTCTCAAGCCTTTTGACAAGATAAGTGTATGTATCCAAAATTGCTATGCAATTTTGAATTTGTTTATTTTGATTTGTATTGACTAACAATCTTATTAAAACAATAATCTAATCATCCAATAAGAGGAATTAAAACTGGTTTATAATGAAACATATATAGTTTGAATTTGAATCTTGTCCAACTCAAAGCTAAATGAATTACAAAACTATTTTTGTTTTTGATTTCTCAATATCGCAAACTATTTTTCTATATTGAATAATCACATGATTTGTTTTTCACATATGTAGCTTTTTACAGCAAAATAAAATTTCATGAATTTTAGATTTGATTATTTCAAAAAGTTCTGGATCTTTGATTGATATATTTATGTCTTCATTACTAAGAAATATTAATTGTAGTGTTTTCTTGTACTTAATATTAATAAATTTTGGTAGTTTAGTTTTGTTTATAATTTTTATTATAGACAGGTTGCAGAATTTCTATATGATTTTTGCTTTTAATTTGATTAACAAGTTGTTGAAAAAGAATCTCTAGTTTTGAAATTGGTTTTAAAAGTTCTGGTTTTTCTAAACAATTATTATAAAACGCACTTATGGTGTTTTACCACCATAGGTAAATTAGATTTGCAAATCTGTGTAACAAAAACAAAAAAATAAATTTTTATAAAACAAAAAATAAATTTTAATTACTTTAGGTTTAGAGTAAGGCCTGGAATTTTATCGGGGTATTAGTACATACAAAATTTAGCAAGGAAAGGTGGTTTCATAAGCAAAATTTTGCGATATGAATGTTTTTTTAAAAAAATAAACAAAAAAATGAAATTTTTTGTTACACCTGATCTTAAATTTTGATTGGCTATTCTAATAGTTTTGTGAAACATGGTATAAAACACCATAGGTGCATTTTAGTAAAACTCTTTCTAAATATAGTTCTGGTCTAAATTAATATTTGCAGTAATTTATAGCAAGTTCAATTATATATTGATTTGGAGTTTGTGAATTTAAAATTTCATTTATCATATTTTGATATTTTATCAAGACTTTATCACTTGATAATTCTAATTGATCACAAAGACAAAGAATTTCATTAATTATTTTAGATAAAGATTTGGATTTTGTGAAAAGATTTGATTTTGTCTAAGTGGTACTGTATATTATTGAATTTTTCAACTAAATTCCAAGCAATTTATTTTTTTTCATAATAAATTTTTGAATAAAATTCTTTTATTTTTTTGTTTCAATTTGTATTTTTTTAAAATAATTTATTTGTCTTTTACTGATTTTCATTTTAAATTACTAAAAAAAGGGGACAATTGAGGTATTTATAGTTTATTTTTGCTAAGCCACATTTTTTCATATTCTATTTTGTAATTAATTGCTTGTTTGAATAGATTTTGTTATTTTTTTTACCATAGAATCACTTTCTATGTTTTATGTTGTCATTATATTTCTGGTAAACCCAAGCTTTTTTTGTTGAATTATAAGAAATATTTGATACTCCTAATGTATTTGATTTGTATTTGTTTTTAAAAATCATTATTTTTAAAAAAATATAAAATTGTAAAGAATTCACTCTAAAGTTTAAAAAAATAAATTTAGAATTTTTTTAAGGGAAAATGTTTTCCATGCACCTGCATGGCTGTGCACCCCTATATGCATGTATATAAATAAGATTATCAAGATAACAGATAATTATTTTTTTTTTGATTGTTTTTTTTTTTTTGCTTTTGTTTATTTTTTACTAATTTTGGTTTTCTTTTTTTTTTTAGCTACTATTTGATGTCGTCGTTGGTGACGTTGCAGGTGTCATCGTCTCAAGTGTCGTCGCAGGTGCCGTTTCAAGTGTCATTGCTAGTGTTGTCATTGCCGCCGTTGGATTTTCTTCCTAGGTTAAACGTGGTTGTTCGGTAGTGGTCTTGCGTCTTCTTGTAAAATGATTGTCTTTGTTTCTTTAGCATTTTTCTGGAGTAATATACATTTCTCCAATGTTGGGGATGGTGTTCTTGTACGTTTCTCTATTGGGTGGTCTTGTACGGTTCTCTAGTAGGTGGTCTTGTATTTTTCCAAAGTTGTCTTGTGGTTTCTTTCGTGTAGCTTTGTGTATATATGAAGTGATCTTGTGTATTTTTGTGTGTAAAGTAGTCTTTTCGTATTTAGTTTTTTTTTTGCTGTATTTTTTGATATTCAAACAGTTCTTTATTTTTTTGCTTTTTTTAGGCGTTCTTTTTACAAACTGGTTTTGTCTTGCTTCGTTGGGTCCGAAACTTGTGGTGGGTTTCTTTCTTCTTTTTTTTCTTTTTTTTTTTTTTTATATAAGCTATTACAGTATTAACCGTTATGATTTCGCTATGATTTCTATGATTTTTAGTGTATCGTTGGTACTTGTGGATTTACCATAGCTTTATTCGTCGTTGATGCTTGTGATTTCACTTTGGCTTGAAGTTGGTGCTTATGATTTCGCGGTGCTATTGGTGCTTGTATCTTCGTTATTGGTGCTTGCAATTTCGGCTTGGTTCTTAGTGTCATTAGTGATTGTGGATCTTTAATATAGTTGGTTCTTGTGATTTCGCCATGACTTTTGATGTTGTTGGTTATTATGATTTTGCTATAGTTTACACTAATGCTTGTGATTTCGCCATGGTTGTTAGTGTTGGTACTTCGAAAGTACTTGTTATTTCGTTGCTGCATCAACCAGAGATTAGAGTAGGATTAGGGTTTGGGTTAGGGTTTTGGGTTTGGGTTAGGGTTCGAGTTTGGGTTTGGGTTAGGGTTATGATTAGGATTTATTAATTGTATCTGTATTTTCGTTGTGAATTAATTAAGTATAAGTTAATTAACAAAAAAAAATATTAATGCTCATATAAAAAGACTTGGAAAATTTGTTATTCCCATGTTTGAATTTGATTTGCTGGTTACGAGTGATCGATTGCATGCTCACGTGATCGGTTTTGATTGGTCGATCACGGGGTGCACGACCGTGCAGGTGCGCAGAATTCTTAAACCCTTTTTTTAAGAAATAAGTTATTTTTAAACTAAAAAAATAGCTAACCAACAGGAATTAGCCGGCGGTAAAATTTTAAATCAAAAATATAAAATTTTATTAAATGAAATGCAAGATGTTACTTAGCACAATATTGCATTATTGCAAAATAAAAATGATCTAAACCAGGCAAATACAGCATTACAAAAAGAGTTGAAGAATTAATGAATGAATTAAATCAATCAACCAAAACAGTTAAAGAGTTAACAAAATCGAATAATGCGTTTAAAATTGTACTGCAAGTTACAAAAGATGAATGAAACTTTTACAAATCAGCAAATTTTGAACAATTTAACAAATTTATTGAAAACTATATAGTTAATAGAATTCCTCAAATTCAAATCAAATCAAATATTGGATCAATTTGAATTTGATCAAATCAAATTGACTCTGATTTGAATTTGATTTGATTCAAAAATTTGAATTTGAATTTGATTTGAATTTGAATTTTTAATAGTAATTTCAAATCAAATCAAATATTTGTTAAATCAAATCAAATTTGACCATATTTGAATTTGATCAAATCAAATATAGTCAAATTTGAATTTGATCAAATATTTGATTCAAATATTTGAAGATCAAATCAAATTGCGGAACCCTAATAGTTAATTTATTTGATAATTTAAATTTCAACAACCAAATTATAAACAAGATTTTTGAATTTATGCAAAGGTTTAGGGGAGTAACAAAAATCAGGTAATTTTTTAGGAGGGGGAGGTAAAAAAAATTGAATTTATATATAAGAACATAACTATATATATTAAAGAAGAAGGAGAGGGTAGGCCTCTGATAAAAAATAATCAGGTGATTAATGATACGGCCCTTGATATATTGAACAATAGATATACTCATATAATCTATACCAAATTTATTAGACCAATTTTTGTAATTTTGTATTCTCATTTTATTGATTTTAGAAAAATGTGTATAACTGAAATTTTATTTATTAATTTATTAGTAGTATTTTCTGCATTAATTTTTATTTTTTCACAAGTTGATTACTCATTTGTGTGTATAAAATACAATAAAATAAAATAATAATAATTATTTTTTTTTTAATTAAAGTGCCCATCTTGGGACTTAGGAATTTTATTCAAGATATTAGGGCCGTCGGTATCCTCTAGGGGAGTACTGGCATTTGTTACATAAACGAGGATACATCTAGCCACACGTACACTTTTGGTGTCTAATTTAAGTGGTCCGCCCAAGGGTTCCACACTAGCTGCCATACCTGCAACCCAACTACAGGAATTGCCTATTTAAACTCTCTGATCCATGTTCCACCTGCCAACCCATCTTGTATCACCAGAACAGGCCCGTTACATAAGTCAGTTAGCAAGTTCCGGATGCTTTCCATTGCCTTAGGACCTAGCTGGGTATTCCCGGTCCTGTTATCCTCGACGGGAGACTTGGTAGAGCGGTACCTGTCCCATATTAGGTATTCACCTACACTTCGGTACTTATTGCTATGGTCGAGGCCAACACTTGCGAGACAGGGTTACCCCTGTCCTCTTACCAATACCTACTTCCGCCTTTGTAAGGTTCACTCCAACCCCGGTACCCACCATTACTTTCCTACCGGTCCTTCACCGGTTTCCCAGACTTCCAATCTAGTTGGCCCGGGAGGGTTGATCTACCCGGCATTAGGTGCCATCATGGTTTTTCTCCCCCTGGTACCTACTTCTATAACATAGGTCCTTTTCCTCCGGTATGACTCCGGCGGCCAGGTTGGTGGACCCTCTCCTCTGAAGGTCATATCGTCCAGTTCTCCAGCTCCGGTTTCCGATATACTGGTTTTGGTAGCACTGTCAAAGATCTTTGCTACCTCCTTACTCGGGTCTTGCCAAATGGGTTTCTGTTTTTCCGGTTCCTTGGATTTGTCTGTGTCATAAGGCACAACTTCGCCCGAAGGCTCCCATTCGAGATGGTAACCAAGGACTACAGGTAATGTACCCAACCGATCGACAGGAAACAGTTACCAGAACACAGGTCTATTTTTCAAAGCGTCGTCAGTGGGATTTGAACCCCAGACCTGCCACTTGGGGGTGACAACTTACCAACTTCTCTAAGTTGCCACACCCTTAAAATAATTATTTTAATAAATTTAAAAATGAATTCCATATAGTATATTTTTATATTTGTTTCACTAGATAATTCATGTTCAATTTTTAAACAGATGAATTAAATAATTTGATGATCATCAAATCTAAAAATAAATCTGGTCTATTACTGCATCATATATCATTTTTTGCTATACTTTAAACAATAAAATATTAATTAAGCCTTTGGCTATCTAATCTTAAAGCAATTTACGAATTGGTAAATTTTAAATTTACAAATTAGTAAATGTTGATCTGATTATAAATTTACAAATTGGTAAATTTTAAATTACAAATTAGTAAATAAAATTTCAAGTTTCAAGTTTTTTATTAGATATGTTTTCAAAATAACCCACTGTTTGGCAATGATTTACGAGAAATTTTACTATGCCACCTAAAAAAATTTTTATAACAAGCCTTGTAGGGCATATCTTAGAGCATTTGAATCTTAATTTTCATGAAAAAATGTTGAAAACTCATGGAAATATCAACGTTTTGTAAATTCAGACGCATACGTTTTCACAAGTTTTCTCCTAAACTTCTACTGATTCCGGAGGTACTTTCTCAAAATGAAATCTCAAAAAATCATATAAGTAACCTAATAGAATAGGTATTCGAGAGTTTACCATAAAAATTTTAGCTCATTTGGTCAAATATTCATCAATTAACAACAATTTTTATTTTCTTTCCAGATTCAGGATTTTCTAAAATTTTTAATTTTGATGAAGACGAAAAAATCATTATCACAGGCTAGATTTTTTAAAGCTACATAATAATATATGCTCAAATTCTACAAACTATTAGAGTATGGTTACAAAATATAAAAATACTAAAAATACTATTATTTCTTAAATTGTCTAGCAAGCAAATTGGCCCAATTAAATTATTTTTAAAAATTTATTTAAATTTGACCCCCTATTTATTGAATAAAATTAAAGATATTCTTTTTATATAATATATTTAAATTTTATTATTTTATCTTTAATTTTGATAAAGATATTACATTTTTAATAAAACTTATTTTTTAGTTTTACTATTAAAATTTTAAAAAGTTTTTTAAAATTTTATATATTTCCAAGAGAGATTTTTTAGTTACTACTAAGTAAAGTTTAAATTTTGCTTAATAAATTATACAAGTTATAATAATAAAAGTAGTTTAATTTTAAATTGTTTACAACTTTGAATTAAGATAATAGGTGATCAAATCTTAAATTTTTATTAAGTAAAAATAAAAAAAAAAAAAATTTTAAAATTAAAACTTTTTTAAAAAATTATAAATTTTTCTTTTATAAGCAATTTCAAATTTTTTATAAATATTAAGCAAATAAAAAAAATTTTTAAATAGTATATAATTATAGTTTTTATTTAAAAAAAATTATAAAATATTTTTATTTTTTAAAAAAATAGATCAGATATGAATTTATAAAATTTAAACAAACGAATTTGCCTGTTTAAACTGAATGATTTAAGGGATACACAAAATATTATTAATTGATTATAATATTTTGCTTTAATAAAACTTGTTCAGCATAAAATATATTATAGTAGCATATTTAATTAAAATTTTTAAAAATTTAAGAAAAATTGCTTAATTTTGTATTTTTTGATCAAAAATCCAAAATTGAGCATAGTAAAATTTTGAAAATCATAATATTTTCTATAATTTTATTAATAAAAATACTAAAAATAATATTATACCCAAAATTTTATTAATTAATTATAAGATTTTGCTCTAATAAAACTTATTTAATATATAAAAATATATTATACTAATATATTTACTTTTATATTTTTTAAAAATTTAAGAAAAGATGTCTAATTTTTGATTTTTTGATCAAAAAATCCAAAATTAAGCATCTGAAATATAAAAGTAAATATGTCAGTAGAATGTATTTTTATATGCTGAACAAATTTTCTTAGAGCACCTAAACCTAAGAGCACTATCTAAATATAATAATTTAGTTTTTAGTAAATTACTATAAAAACTTAATATAATAATTAAATTTTTAGCAATTATACTTGATTTCAGAAGTAGCAAAAATCTTAAAATTTGTGCAAATTAGTTATGATTTATATAAAAGATGTCTGGGTTCTGTTTGTACCAATAAAATGCCAAGATACCTAAGTGGTCACCTTAATATAAAAAAAAACTATATAACAAAGTATATAATTATAGTATTTTACAAGTCTACTAAAATGCAATATAAAATTTCGGTTTATTTGTTTATTTTTAAAAAAACATTTATATCTCTAAAGTTTGCTTATGAAACTACCTTTGAAGCTCTAATAAAAAAATTCTTTGCTAAATTTTGGTATAAACTATGCCTCCTGCTCCATTTCAGGTCTCACCCTAACCCTAAGGTAATGAAATTTAGGTTTTGTTTTATAAAAGTTTATTTTTTGGTTTTGTTACACAGATTTGCAAATCTAATTACCTATGATATAAAATACCAAGACGCATTTTATATTATCTAGTATTTTAAATATTCTTCAAATAATAACAAAAGTACAATTTAATCTTTTATATATGTTGTGCCCCAAATACAAATCGGCCTATTTGTCAATCTGGCCAAATTAAAAATTAATTTAGCCCAGATATTAGAGTTAGATTAGAGTTAGATTAGACCAGTTTTTTATTTTGGCTGTAAATATTGATATTTGGGCTGTTCCAATTGACAACTGGACCAAATTTGCATTTGGGGCACAACATATATATTAATTTGTTTTTTTTTTTATATAGTCAAAGTTCCTGCTCTGGGTAGATGTGTTTATTTAATCAAGCCTGTGGATCAAGGGCGCTCTTTGGGCACCCGACATTTGCTACATGGATGAGGATACAACTAGCCACACGTACAACTTTTGGTTGTCTAATTTAAGTAGTCCGTCCGAAGGTTCTACACTAGCTACCATACCTGCAACCCAACTAGGGGATTGTCTATTTAAACCCTCTGGTCCAAGCTCCTTCTGCCAATTCTACTTGTATTACCGGTCAGGGTTCCGCAATTTGATTTGATCTTCAAATATTTGAATCAAATATTTGATCAAATTCAAATTCAAATTTGACTATATTTGATTTGATCAAATTCAAATATGGTCAAATTTGATTTGATTTGACAAATATTTGATTTGATTTGAAAATTACTATTAAAAATTCAAATTCAAATCAAATTCAAATTCAAATATTTGAATCAAATCAAAATCAAATCAGTGTCAATTTGCTTTGATCAAATTCAAATTGATCCAATATTTGATTTGATTTGAATTTGAGGAACTCTATCACTAGTGCAGTCCTTTGATACATTAGTCAGTCGGGACCAGTCCCGGATGCCAACAAACATTCCCTTAGGACTAATTTATCCTCGCGGTACACTTGGTAGAGCAGTCCCTGTCCCACACAGGTTTTATCTACACTTTGGTAACTTGTGTTACCTACTTCTGCCCTTGCAAGGTTCGCTCTAACCCCGGTACCCACCATTACCTTTCTACCGGTCCTTCCCCGATATCCCCAAACTTCCAATTCAGTTAGCCTGGAAGGGTTGGTTTACCCGCTATAGTTTCCTTCCCCTGGTACCTACTTCTAAAGCATAGGTCCTTTTCCTCTGGTGCAACTCCGGCGGCCAAGTTGGTGGACCTCCTTCTCTAAAGGTCTTTTGTCGTTCAGTTCTCCGGCTCTGGTTTCCGGTATTCCAGTTCTGGTAGCACCGTTGAAAATCTTTGCTAACTTCTTACTCGGGACTTGCCAAATGGGTTTCTGTTTCTCTGGTTCCTTGGATTTGTCTGTGTAATGATACACAACTTCGCCTGAAAGCTCCCATTCAAGATGGTAACCAAGAACTACAGGTAATGTACCCAACCGATTGATGAAAAAAAATTACCAGAACACAGGTCTATTTTTCCAAAACGTCACCAGTGAGATTTGAACTCTAGACCTGCCACTTGGGGGTGACAACTTACCAACTTCTCTAAGTCACCACACCCTTTATTTATTAATTTGTATACTTATAAGTACTATATTGTATAAACTATCTTAATCTGTTTGCACAAAATTCTTGTAGCAAATATGAATATTATTTTTTACTATATGTATATACTATTATAAATTATTATTTAGATAAATTGCTAATAAAAAACTTTTAATTTCTGTATTTCTTTTATATTATTCTTATTTTATTTAAAACTTTAATTTGGTTTTGCAAAATATAATTTCTAATGATTAAATAACTATTAAATATGTATTGTGTAAGGTTTTACAATTTGATTTAATTTGATTTAATCAAATATTTGATTTCAAATCAAATTCAAATACAAAATTTTCAAATCAAATCAAATTCAAATTGATAAATATTTAATTTAATCAAATATTTGAAATATTTAATTACTGATCCAGATAAGATTAGTACTATTTTTATATTAGAATTTGGGGCAAAATTACTATAATTTTTATTATATACTAGAATCTAATATCATTCTAATAATAAGTATTTTTTTATTAAGTTAACAGCTCAAGTCAATTAAAAGTTGTAGAATTACTAAAACATATCTAATTGTAGTTAGATTATTCAAATTAGCTCAGTGCAGTATATAAAATCTAATCCCAAAAGTATGTGAATTTTGTGCACATTGTACATATAATTTATGTGAACAATTTTAAAAACTTGTGCACTATATAGCTTTGTTATAATTAAATTTATATAGATAAATCTGAATATATAAAGTAATTATGGGTATTGTGGCAGATATGGGTATTGTGGCGAATCTGCTATAACTTGTAACCCATCAACCCAATCTAAATAATTTTTATACCATTCGAATCGTCTCATTGAGACGATTTGAATGGTACAAAAATCGTTTGATTTCAATTACTGGATCATAAGATATTAGTATTTGAATGTTTAAATTAAATTTTTTGAAAAAAAATTAATATGTTATATTCGGACACTATTCTAATGCTAATATCTTGTGACCCAGTGATCAAAATTAAATGATTTTTATACTATTTGAATCGTCTTAATGAGATGATTCAAATAGTATAAAAATCGTTTAGATTGGACTGATAGGTCACAAGTTATTGCAAATTCTGCTACAATACTCTTATCTATCACAATACCCCACCAATTTCATGTAACATATGATTGTAAATAACTTGTAATCCTGTGATCCAAATTGAACGATTTTGGCACCATTCGATTCGCCTCATCAAGACGAATTGAATGGTCCAAAATTATTCAATTTGGACCAATAGATCCAGAGTTATACCAAAATTCTCTTAACCCCACCACATTACCCATACTTATCTTATACAATAAATTATGTGCACAGTGTGCTCAATGTGTACATCTTCTAATTTTACTAATAATTTTGGTGCACTATTTAGCCCAAAAGTATGTAATTCTGTAAACATTTCTAGCCAAAAATATGTGAAACTTTTAAAAACATGTGTACATGAGCACATTGTGCATATAGATTTTATACACTGGCCTAGTGTATACTGAAATATTACTAAAAAATGATTGGCCAACTATATAAAATTTTATATAAACAAACTAGAAATTTTATATAGTTAGCTGATCATTTTTTAGTGATATCTTAGCATATTCTAGACCAATTTGAATAATATAATACATTTTAGTGAACTTTACAATTTTCAATTAATTGATATAAGCTGTTAATTTAATAAAAATTATTTATTATTAGAATGAAATCAGATTTTAGCTATAATAAAAGTTTATATTGTACTTATCTCCAAAATATATTATTGTTCCAATATGGTAATAGTGCTAATCTTATTCAGATCATCAATTAATTTAATTTAAAAAATTTATAAGTAAAATTTTAAATCAAACAAATTCAAATACAGAAGTTTTAATTCAATTCAAATTCAAATTAAAACTTTTTATTTGATTTGATCAAATTCAAATATGCTTAATATTTGATTTGAGTTTAAAGAACTCTAGTATTGTGTTTCAATTTTGTTTAATTTATTTACTACTTACCAATTATTTATTAACCATTTGTTAGGGATGTGCTATTTATTATATGATTTTTATCATGAATATATGGGTTAGGATAGTGATCATATCTATATATAATATATATAATATATATATTAAATTATATATCAAATATGGTACATCAGCAAATTTATAGTACCGAAATCTTTCGAAAGATTTCGCATATCGCAATATATTTCGAAATATTTTACTTTCGAAATATTTTGAAAATAATTTCGAAATATTTCGAAAGTGGATTTGAAATATTTTTCGAAATATTTTGTAATCGAAATAATTCGAAATATTTTAGAACTGGCTAGATCAGCTGGATCAGGATATGTAACCTGGGTCATGCCAAGACGCATTGGACTATATTTTCAAAATAGTTCAAAATTTTGTATTATGTATCGAAATTAATCTACAAATTCTGTATTACAAGATCAGATTAGATCTTTGTTTATAAATTAGATCTTCTATACAGTTTTATATTGTTTTTTTTCTTTCGCTTTAACAATTACATAGTGTTTTGAATCACTGGGTAAAAAAAAAAAA
>QKWP01000804.1:99151-124966 GCA_003550325.1 Gigaspora rosea
CACTGGGCCGATTTGGATGATCTAACCACCGTTAGATGCATCTCGACGAGCTCTACAACTTTCAATTAGTGGCCATGTATCGTTAACTTTAGTAGAAAAAGTTTTAGATGGAAGCACGCCACATTACGCCTATAGTGATTTTCATATATAATTTTATATAGTCGGCCAATCGTTTTTCGACGATAACTTGCCATCCACTGGGCCGATTTGGATGATCTAACCACCGTTAGATGCGCCTCGACAAGCTTTACAACTTTCAATTAGTGGACATGTATTGTTAGCTTAGTAAGAAAAAAACTTCTAGATGGAAGCACGCCACATTTCACCATTTTGACTTATAAAAATAAAAGTTCTCTAAATGCATACCTCCTTAAATGCATACCTCAGAGCTGGTCCCAAAGATATGCATTTAGAGAGGTCTGACTGTATTTTTATTTATTATTTTATACTATCAATTATTTTATTTTAAACATGTTTCTACAATTTTATTACCAATTATAATTGTACTTAATATTATTATATTATATATTTTATCTTTTTATATTTAGCTTTTGTTTATTTTTAACTATACTACAAGATAGATTATATATAATATTACATGAACTAATTCATGAAATTGCTTGTATCTCTTGATCTACTAACACAATTAGAATAATTTGGCAACCAAATGTTCATCTTAAATAAGACAATTCTAACAAGCACAAAATTGCTAATATTCAATTACAAGATCCTGAAAATGCTCAATTTTTGTGTGATTTTAATGGTATTTTTTCGAACTACTATGAAAATGCTTTTAATGTTGAATAATTTGTAATCTACTGATCTGTTTTTGGCGATTTAGTTACCAAAATGATTGCTTCAATGTGATGATTCTAATAAGCCCAAATTATTTAAACCAATCACAAGAACCTAAGATCATTAAGAATTAATACGATATAAACAATTAACTAAGAAATAGATTTTATATATAAATCCTATTTCTTATTGATTGTTTAATCTTTAACAATTTTGGGTTCCTGTGATCAGAGTTAAATAATTTAAAGCTTGTTAGAATTATCACATTGAGGCAACTATTTTGGTGGCTAAATTGTCCAAAATGGATTAGTAGATTACAAGTTATTCAATATTAAAAGTGTTTTTATAGTAATTTAAAAAAAATATTATTAAATTGTATAAAACTTGAGCATTCTTAGGATCTTATGATTGGGTTTTAGTGATTTTGTGCTTGTTAAAGACAAACATTTTGGTAGCAAAATCATTCTAATTGGGTTAGTAGATCAAGAAATATAGCAATTCTGTGAATCAGCCCATATATACAATAAACAGGTATATAATAAGATAAAAAGTTAAAAGAAAATAAATAAATATTTAAACTATTTAGCATATTACAGTTTTTAAATTCTATAAATTTATATATAAATTTGACAACAAAACAGAACAAAAATTTATTAATTTAGCATACCTATTGTTATATAAAAAATTAATATGACTTTTGAATTTAAAAAAAAATATTAACATATAATAAATAAATTTATATTATTAACAAATACTTTATAGACAACTTAGTTTATAAACAGTTAATTTATAAACAAGATTATTGTATAAATAGTTAATTTACAGACAAATTCAAATTATTTTATCAACAATTTTTTTTATAAATTGTGCTAACTTTAATTTAATCTATATAATAACAATAACTATTTGTGATATTAGGTATTAGTAAACTAACAGTTTATAAAACAACTTATTTGTGAATTAAAACTGTAAAACAATCTTGCTTATAATATAATTTTTTGTAAACTAAATTGTCTATAAAGTAATTGTTAATAAGTTAATACTATTAAATAAAATATTAATAAAAAAATAAAATTGAATTATATATTCAGATAGGATTTTAATTAATAGTGCTATAGCACTATTGTGCTAGAACATTTTAACCAATTAAAATTTAAAATTAGATGTAATATATAGATCAGGTTTATGTAATAAAAATAAAAAATTTTTAAAAATTAATTATATTTTTAAATTTTGTCTAAAAACTATAGTTGATACTATCTAAAACCAACAAATTTTATATAGGATTCAATTTTTCAGCTACAATATAATATGATTAACCAACAAAAATGCAAAAATTTTAATATAAATTTAAATTTTATTAATAAATTCTAAAATTTGTTAATAAATTTAAATTTTGTTATATTTTTCAGTAATTGTAAATCAAACCAGTGGTGTTAAACACCAGTATGTGGTGTAACATGAAGATCAATATCAAAAAAATAAACAAAAAAAATAAACAAAAGTTAAAGTTGATAAATGTTAAGTAGAGCAATAGTTAGGGTTAGGGTGAGGCATAATATATAGTAAAATTTCACAAGTGGGGGTTTTTTTAAAAAAAAAGGTGGTTTCATAGATAAAATTTTGAGTTAGAAGGTATTTTTTTAAAAAAAAGCAAAACAACAAAAATTTTATATTACACCTGATCTTTACATTACACTGCATTTAAAAAATTTGATTAGTGAAAATCATTGTGGTGTTGAGCACCAGTAGTGTGATTTAGTAAAACTGATATTTTTTTATAGACAATTACTATTTGAACACTACGTGTATAAATATAGGTACATATGATAACTAAAAATTTGCTTATGAAACCATTCTTTGAACTCTAACAAAAAAAATTCCTTGCAAAATTTTATTATAAACTATAACCCCTTCTAATCCCAAAGTTGACCCTAACCCTAATCTTAAATCGGGTTTAATTTTGGTTTATAATTTATATATTACACAGATTTGCAAATCAATTAATTAGTACCTGTGTATACACATGTAGTAGGGTTCCACAATTTGGTTTGATCTTCAAATATTTGAATCAAATGGGCAGCCGTCAATTGAAATCAAGCAAATCAATATTTGAAAAAAATCAATTCCTTAACTTTTACAGCTTATATCTTAATGAATTTTAAAGCTATCTTAATAATTTAATATTCAAAAAAAAGCTTAGATCATAAGCTTTCTTTTGAATATTAAATCATTAAGATAGCTTTAAAATTCATTGAAATATGAGCTATGAAAGTTAAGAAATTAATTTTTTTTCAAATGTTGATTTGCTTGATTTCTATTGACGGCTGCCCAAATATTTGATCAAATTCAAATTCAAATTTGACTATATTTGATTTGATCAAATTCAAATATGGCCAAATTTGATTTGATTTGACAAATATTTGATTTGATTTGAAAATTAATATTAAAAATTCAAATTTAAATCAAATTCAAATTCAAATATTTGAATCAATCAAATTCAAATCAGAGTCAATTTGATTTGATCAAATTCAAATTGATTCAATATTTGATTTGATTTGAATTTGAAGAACCCTAACATGTAGCATACCAATAGTTTTTTTTTCTTTTTTATATATAAGTCCCAAATTTTTAAACTATATATAACTTTAAATTAATATAAACTTCTTAAAATAAAAAATACTAAAAGTTTTTTTTTTTTTGGTATTAAGGTGAAGTCCTGCTTTTATCTTTATTAATAATTTAACCAGCTGCCTTTGTAAAGCTAGCTGTACTTTATACAAATTACTTTGAATAAAATTTAATAAACTATATACAAAAATTGAAGTTCAGACTATTTTGTCTGCGATCTAAACCTACTAGAATGGTCAAGGCTTACCTAGATTTGTATAGTTAAAATATAGTTAGTAAAAGTGCTAAATTTGGCTTTAAAAGTAGACCATATATCTATTTTTCTAATTGCTTGTCCAATAGGTGGACATGTATTAAAAGGAGTATGTAATTCATCTGGTTGACTACAAATATAGCTATAGGTATAATTTTTGTGTTTATATGATTTAGAGTAGTAGTTATTAGTTTGTCTATTGTTAGTATAAGAATTGTAAGTAGGTATATTTTGATTTTTCCTCCAAGTAGAAAAATTGCAACAGTAGGATATTCAGATTTGATCATAAATTTGTTCATTAATATCTAGCAAGATTTGAATAGAGCTTGTACCCGTATAAGCGTTAGGGGAGTAACAAAAATCAGGTGATTTTTTAGGGGGGGAGGGGGGTAAAAAAAGTTAAAATTATATATAAGAACCTGACTATTTATATATTAAGGAAGAGGGAGGGGGGGTAGGCCTCTGATAAAAAATAATCAGGTGATTAATGACACTGCCCTTACCCGGGTACCCCGGTTAACACCTGTCAACCGGGTCATAGCTATCGTTAACCGGGTGACTCGGATAAGCATGATAATGTGACGTACAAACGTATGTACAGTACGTATGTCCGTTGGGAGTGAGGTCATTTTAAATATTATTATTTAAACCCAGTATATTTTCCGACGACCTCTAGCCATTGGAGAATAAACTGATTATGTTACGGCTATTATCATGATGCTCGGGGCACCTGTAAAATTTGCCAAATGATTTTTAGGCTGGTTAAACTTATATATTAAATTTTATACATAAAAATTAAATAAATTTATCAGTTACCATTATCATTATACGTAGTTTTTTTAAAAAAAAATGCATATAAGAGAATTTATGAGTTTGCATCAACCAATCAAAACAAACCGGGTTATCCGGATAACCCAGTTTATAATGTTGTAAACGGGTGAGTAACCCGGAGCTTAAATTTTTTAACGGGTACAACCTCTAAAAAATTTACATACCATTAAGAGCTACCTCAATTTTGCATTAGCTAATCAAACAAACCGGGTCAACCGGGTCACCCGGGTAACTCAGATTTTTTAAAACAATCCGGTTTGTGACCCGGTAATAATCTGGTAAACGGGCGGGTTATCCGGAATTTGAAATTTATTTCGGGTACAACCTCTAGATTTGAATAATAGTAGTAGATGCAATTTTATAGGAAATATTGAAGCTTTGAATAGATTGGATTATAGGTATTGGTATAAGTCCTTTGAGTATTGTTTCTATATAATATAGTTCAGATGAAAATTGAAAAGTGCTAAAGGCTTAATGGTTAGCAAGCCTATATTTCAATTCTTGTAGTTCAAGATTTAATAGTTCAAGTTTGGACCTTTGTAGTATATTATGAATAGTATTTTGAATAATATTGTGTATTAGAAGGGAATTATTGCAGGTAAGCCAATGAAAGTAGGAATCAGGTTGATTACACAGAAAGCAGTTAGGGTTAGTATAAAGGTATAATAAGATTTTGTAGTAGTGGAAATATGAAGGTAGTTCATTAAGGAGTATTTTATATTTAAAAGCTTTTAGATAGTTAAGTCTGAAATTAGTAATATTGTGTGTAGGTTTTTCTATGTAGAATTTTAGTCAATTAAATAAGTAAAGCCTGAACATTTACTATTGCATTTTTGTGAAAACCACATAGCAATAATGTGAGCTTTGCAAATATTTTTAACAAGATATTTAGTTGGATGTTTTATAGAAAAGTCATTCTACTGCAATATATGGTATTGGTTATAGATATTATTATAATTGTGCTGTAGAGTTTATAATGAAGTATAATAGTTTTTGGCTAGTAAATCTGCTATATTGTTAAATAAGTTATCAGAATATTCTTAAACTTTAGTAAAATTAAGTTGAATATTAAGAGATTTGACTCTATTAAGAAGAGTTTGCCATATAGGCCAGTAGTTGAATTTAAATTGTTTTGTTGATGCATAGTTTAGAGTAATTAGAGTTTGATATTTGGAAATAATTGATTGGGGAAGTCTGTGAAGATATGAACTTGAGAATTGTGTGATACTGTAGTAATTGCTGATAAAATAGACATTAATTCTGCTTTATAAGAAAATTGTCATATTTTAATTGATGCCAAGAATTGATATAAAACTTGGTTATTCAGAATTTGAACCCAACCTATGCCCATTGAGCAGCGATCAGTACCAATATCTGTAACTGAACTATCGGTATAAAATGTAAAGGAGGACTGTACAGCATTATTAAGAGCAATTTGTTGAAGAGTAGTAGTTGCCTGATTTGGATGAAATATATTAGATACTATTTTATTATTAATATTGATTAAAGGTAGTTGAGGTATAGTTAATAGGTGTTTAATAGCTGTAGAGCAAATTAAATCTATAAGATTTGCATGTAGATTAATATGAGATGGTGAAGAATATCGACCAAGAAATTGTATAGAAAATAAATTGGAGCTTCAATAGTACAAGTATGTTGGATTCTTTTAGAGTTTAAGTGACAATTTAAACAGCATTCAAATTGTATTTCTGGGGATAGATAAAATAAGATGTGGTTGGTATTAAAGCTAATTTTTCAATGACTAATAGATGCTATTTTGTTATTTAGATATTTTCTAATTTTCCAATAATGATATTGTTATCTTGGTATGTAAGAAGCCATAGTTTGAGCTTTTTTGGAAAATAATCTATATTGTAGGCAAAGAGATTAATACCAGGAAAATGGTAATATAATAGTAGAGTATGGTAAAGCCCATAGGAAGTAATCTTATTCTCAAGATAAAATTTATTTTATAGATTTAATAGTTTAATCAAAAAGCTATTAAATTTATAAAGAGTTTTTTTTAGTTTATTTTATTTTAAAAAAATTATAACAGTTTAAAAATTTTATAGTTAAAAGTTAATAGCTTTTCATCATAGCAACTATAAAAAAAATTTCTTGCTAAATTTTACTATAAATACTATTTAACTCTAACTTATTATTAACTTTATCTTTACTCTAATATTAAAGAAATTTTATTTTGTTTTGTTAAAAATTGTTTTAATTTACTTGTTATACCAAATTTGCTTATTAATATAGGTAGCACTATAGTGCTATAGCACTATAAGGAACATAACAGATATTATATAATATTGTAAGGGATTGGATATAAGCAATGTTTTATATTATATATATATAAATAATTATATATAATATATTATTAATAAATTATAAATTTTGGCTCTTATTAGTCAAGAAACATATTCACATGTAATAGCTTAGAATGAGTTACTTATAGATCAAATGAGCTGACTCACCCAATTAATATATAAAATTATTTAAAAAAATTATTTAAATTGAATTTATTTACAAGTATATCAGATATATATAAAAATCTCTTTAACTTTTAAATATAAAATAATTTCAAAAATTAATAGCTCTTAATACATTAAAGATATAAAAAAAGAAAACCACTAAATTGTAACTAAGTTAATTTGCTAAAACTTAATGGCTTTATATTTAAAATATTTTGGATTTATATACTATTTTAAAAATACTTAATTTTTATATAATGCATCAAAAAATTAATGAAAATAGGACAAATTATATATTTTGGCCTTTTGCTATTGGCTAATTTGTTATTTTAATTAAAAAAAATCTGAAAAAATATTTTGGCTAATCAAAATACAAGAAATCAAAAAATAGTAAATTTCAATATGAAATTTTTTAAATTGAGTCAAGTTATATATTTTAGTTTTTAAATATCATGAACTGTATTGATACTCTTTTGTTTAAAGTTTTAGTTCTTAATTTTAAACAAAAAAATAAAAATCTTTTACTAAAGTTAATAAATTTTTTACTATGTTCTTTAGATCAAATGAGTAACTTATCCTATATAATAATATGATTGATTAAAATAATCTTTTAAAAATATAAAAGTTGCTATTAAGTAAAGGCTTCTTGTGAAGTTAAAGAATAGGTTTTTTAGTTCTAATAGTAGTTAAATTATCAAAATTGGCTTGGTAAAACCCAAAATACTTGAGTCAAAGAAGAAAATATAAGGATTTGCAAATTCACTATTATACAAAGTATTATACTTTGTATAATAGTAAATTTGCAGATCCTTATATTTTCTTCTTTGATCCAAGTATTTTGGGTTCTACCAAGCCAATTTTAATAATTTAACTATTAATTAAAACACAAAAAGCTTTTACTTAATAGTATTTTTTATATTTTTAAAAGATTATTTTAATCAAAAAAATTACCATGAATCACCACTAGTGATCATTACCAGTGATCTACAATGCATAAAACAAAATAAACAAAACAAATAGTTTGTATTAAATAAAAATTAAATCTCTTTAATATTAGGGTAAGGGTAAAGATTAGAGATTAGAATAGGGCTTTGTATATAGTAAAATTTAGTAAGAAATTTTTTTTTGCATAAAAAAAAGTAGTTTCATAGACAAAATTTTAGGTTAGAAGCAATTTTAGCAATTTTTTAAAAAATTTTTTGGTTTAGTTGCACAAAAATTGATCTATATATTACACCTGATCCTGAATTTTAATTGGTAAATTGATCACTGGTGATGATCACTAGTGGTGATAAATAGCAAACTCTTTTAATAATTTTTTTTTAACTACAAATAATTTTTTTTAGAATCTTCTTTGGAATTATCACTAGAGTCGTTACTAGAGTCATTGCTGGAGTTGTTGCTAGAGTTGTTCTAGAACTATACTGGAGTTGTCGCTAAAGTTGTTGCTGGAGTCATCATTAGAGCAGATTTTTTAGTCCTTTGGTATTTCTTCACATTTTTAGATAGTTAATTTTGTCATTTTTTGAGGATAGGTTCTTTTTTTCTTTATCATCCTTTAGTGGTTTTTTTCATTTTTTAGTAGGTATTTTGTATTTTTTGGTAAGTAGGTTTTTTGTTTCTTCGTTGGTGAATTCAAGTCTTTTGGTTGTTCTTTTTTGCTTTTTTTGATAGATGATTTTGTTATTTTTTGATTGGTAGGTTTTTTGTCTTTTTGTTAGTGGGTTCTATAAGATCTTTGGTAGTTCTTCTTTATCATTTTTAGTGCTAGGTCTTTTTTCTTTATTAGTGGGTTCTGTAAGTTCTTCAGTAGTTTTTCTTTGTTGTTTTTTGGTAAGTAATTTTGTTATTTTTTGGCAAGCAAAATTTTGCCATTGTGTTCTTTCGATAAGTTCTTTAGTAGGTTTTGTAAGACTTCCGCAGTTCTTCTTCATTTTTTGTGAGCTTTTCTGTTTTTTTTTTAGTTTATTTGTTACTATTTTTATCCCGTTTTCATTCGTTTTTATCTCATTTTTATCCTGTTTTTCATCCTATTTTTCATTCTGTTTTCATCTTGTTTTCATCTTGCTTTCGGTTCATTTTTTTATATTTGTACTCGACTAAAACAAAAAAAATTAAATTTAAAAAAAAAAAATTAAATTAAAAAATTAATAAATAAAAAAAAAACTTAAAAAAAATAATAAAAATATCTTGTTTTCATTCTATTTTTTATTCCATTTTTTATCCTGTTTTTGTCTTGTTTTCTTCTTGCTTTTATTCTGTTTTCTTCTTCATATTTGTACTCAACTAAAAAAAAAAAATAAATTAAATTTAAAAAAAATTAAATAATAAATTAATAATTTAAAAAAAACTTAACAAAAAAAATAAAATAAGAATACACATGTTCGACTTTGATTGGTCAATCATAGAGTTACTATGCTCCATAAAATAAAACCCTTAAATAAATTTAATTTAAATATTTTTTTTGTATAATTTTACATATTAACTTAGATAAGTCAATCATTTGATCTATAAGTAATTGCATTTAACTGATATTTATAATATTTTATTAGAATTTATAATTTATTGTATAATGTAATATATTGTACTCTATTATAACTATATAAATTGTATAACAAATAATTAAAAAAATTTTTATCAAAACAAAAAAAATAAAATTTAATTAATATTAAAATTAGGGTTAAGGCCTAAAATGAGCAAGAATATACAATCAACTCTTTCTAATCCGAACTGCCAGGACTGCTTTTTTTATTGTGCAAAAATTTGAAAAGGTTCAGTTTTCAAAAAGTTATATATGGCTTATCCGAACTTTATAATAAAATTTACAGATGTTCTAGAAGATTTTGTTCAGTTTAAGAGAGTTTAATAGTGTTCAGTTTAGAAAGGTTCGGATTAGAGAGAGGTGACTGTAGTTGATACCAAATTTTATAAGAAGTATTTTTATTAGAACTTCAAAAGTAGTTTTATAAGCAAAATTTTTAATTAATAAAAGGGTACAATATATTGCAAGTGCAATAAATTTTTACAACCTTGTACTAACTAACTTTATTAGATCAAAACAATATAAAATCATATATACTATAACTTTTAATCTTAAAGTTGTTAAACTAATACCCAGCTGCTTTAAGAGTGCTCAAGTTGGTTATTACACTGATATTAGTTAACTATACCAGTGTATAAAATCTGAAAAAAAATTTTGTATACATGTATATATTAGAAAAATTTTTTTGTACAAATTACAAAATTTTTGTGCACTATATAATAAATATTTAATAAAATCAAATCTATAGCTAGTTCTATATATTGATATATTACAAATTTTTTGTATATAAAATTGTGCACAATTATAATTTATATGTACAAATTGTGCATATTTGTGCACTATTTACTGTTTTTTCATATACACATGTGTATATCTATTTTAAAAAATTGTGTACACTAAAATAAAATTGTGCAATATGCATATTGTGCACATAATTTTATGTACTGAACTATATTTACTACTATATACATTTAATTTTTTTTAGCAATTTTGCTTTTTTTTTTTTTATATCAGAAAAAACCCTGGGTATAGCTCTTGCCCTAAACTTTTATTAATACTTAAGTAAATTAATATATAGTAGTGCTATAAATATTTATATATTATATACAAGTATTGGAACTAGGATTTTAAATCATACAACTATTTATTCATAACTAAAACCCATTAAAGCCTTCTATATTCTCATTATATGATTAACCTGGCTTTGTACATTCCTCTCCAACCAACAATTGGTATTTACATGTTTGCCACTTTACTCACACTATTTAGTATTATTACTTACAATTTGGTATATATTGTCAAATAGATTGGGTGGGCACAAGGTTCATGAACTATAATGAATTAAAAAGTTCAAAACAAATAACTTATATTTATTTACATTGGATATGCTGGATTTTATAGTAAATTTGCTATACCATATCCAAACTTAATTGGCCCAGTACATATAGCATATAAAATATTTTATATAGTAAACTAATCCTTAAAAAAAAATAGTAGTAATATCATAACGGCACATAACATTGCATATTGTATAAGGGGCATGCCATTTATTATGTAATTTTTACTATAAATACATGGTTAGAGGTGGTAATTACATCTATATATTATATTAATCAATCTAAATTAGATAAAGTGATCACACTATATATGGATAAGAGTAGCTACTAAGTAAAAAATATTATATCATAATTAGCACACCTCTAACAAAAACTATAGAAAGAGCATGCACAGACATGAAAGGACATGCCTTGAGCCTAGGGCATGCCCAATAATTTTTTATGCTCCCCACCCTACAGGTAGGTACTTTGTGCTTCCAAATTGGTTTACCTAAGATCCCCTACTAGTATACTTTTTGGAAGTTCATATCCCAAGCCATGCAGCTACTTCTACCACATTGGGTAAGTATTTTAAGCCTGCATGCTACCGAAACTAGCCAGGTTCTTGTATTTTTGGAGCCCAGAATTTAATGTTCTAAATTCAGTAATATGTGAACAACTGTACTTTCCTCTATGATGACAAGATGTCCAGACATGTTTTGCAAATGCTTCTAGTACCAGATATAGTTGGATGGCATCATAAAACTCAAAAAAATCCTGTTATTACTATATGTACTTGTACTAGCTATACCCATATTGGTGGTCCCAGCCTCTTTTAACATTTAAAGACTCCCATATGGGTATGCCTAGAGCCTGTTAGGTCTTGACTATAGCTGCAAACATTTGAAAGGTCTAAGATAATGACATCACTATGTCACTTTTATGTCATATAAAATTGAGATAGTGATGTCAATATATTACTTTACACTTCTTGCCTTTTGTTAATTGATATTATAATATCTGCAACTCTAGTCTTGACACGTACATACTTCCATGCTTCTACTTCTTACTAGCTAGTAAGTTCTGTTTACCCTTGCAGGTTTATTTTGATTACCAGTACTCCCATTTAACCTTTTTTTCAACTCTTATACTGATCTTTCCCAGACTATCAAGCCAGTTAGCCCAGATAGATTGGTGTATTTAGGCTTTATGCACTATAGTAGTTTTTTTTCTTTGGTTTCTACTTTCATAGCATAGGCCCTTTTCCTCCGGTGCAATAATCCTAGTGACCAGGTTGGTACCTCTCTTGTTATAGGATCTTGCCATCCATTTCTTTAGTCTTTAGTTCAAATTTTCAGTTTTTCTATAGTACTGTTAAAGGATCTTCTTTACCTCCTTGCTCGGAACTTGCCAAACAGATTTTAATTGTTCTGGTCTCTTGGATTTGTCTGTATATACTTACACAACTTTTCCAATACTTCTATTCAAGATAGTAGTACCAAAATTACAAGTAATATACCCAACCGATTGATAAACAAATGTTACTATAATACAGGTCTATTTTCTAATTTGTTTCTAGTAGGATTTGAACTTTAGACTTATTGCTTAGAGGTAACAACCAAACAACTACTCTATATTACTACATCCACAATTCTGCTTTTATTAACTAGAAAGTAGTATAATTTATACAAAATTCTAATTATATGGCTACTAAGGCCATGCAAACAAATAAAATTGTTTCTCGTAACCCAGCTAGGTCACTTTTTTAAAAAAGTTAAAAATTTTTTTTATATAAAATTTTTTTTGAAAAAAAAATTCATAAAAATTTTTATATTAAAAACATTTTTAAATATAACATTTTTTGTCGGCCAGCTGTGTCTTATTTGCTTGTTCCATGTGACAAGAAACAACTAATTTAATTTGTATGGCCTAACTCTGATTTTTCTTTTTTATAATAAAAACTTACTTGTACTACCTAAAGTTCACTAGATACAATCTGCTATAACAACAAATTCTTCTTATATAAAGCTCACAACTTTTGTAAATTATTTCTATACTTACTAAATAGCTACTATTAGCCTTATTAAGATTGCTATTTTTTTAGATCCTTTTTATTTAGCTTTAATAGTAGAATAATTTCACTTATATTTCAATAGAAGAACAAAATAAAATTCAAGAAGAGAAAAAAAGATACAAAAAAAGAAAAACTACTCAATCTAAATAAAATACCAAATATAATAAAAAAAAACAATCCAAAATGAGAAAATAAAAAAAGACTAATTTTGACAAATACAAAATAAAATATATATAAATAAAATTATATAATACTATATAAAAACTCTACAAAAATATTATATGATATATACTAAAAAATACAAACTAGACCCGTGGGTCGATAGTGTAGTGGTTGCGCTCCCGGGTCGCTAAGTCGTTCCAGTCACAAGGTCGCTGGTTCAAGCCTCACCAGGAACATAATTCTATACAAGATCACGAGATGGACTGTTTGGACTAGGATGCAAGGACCACGATTGGCGACACAGCTACATTGCGTGTGTAATTTCTCAATTTGGATACTTCTGGTGAAATTCCGGTTGAATTTGGATACTTCCGGTGGAATTCCAGTTGAAGGCAAAGTTCCGGTGAAACCCTCCGGTTAAATAAGGTCAGCTGGTTGTAAAACCGGTTGTGAACATCTACGAAGTACGTCATACGACTTTAATAAAGAAAAGAGCTGCAGGATCTGGACCTAGGAAAACCTGCCTTAATCTGAAGAAGAAGAATGACCGAAGCAAGGGACTGAAGTCCGCCTTAATAAGCCGGACGGAAAGCAGAGTAGTCCTGTACCGCCTCCGGGATGAAAATTTCTAAAAGAACTGAATGGGTTTGGAAGTCGGGACGCCGGATAAACATGGTAAGAATAGGAAAGGGTCCGGTGAACCTGAGTACGGATTAGAGGGACGATTCTTAGATAGTTCAGTTAAATTAGAAAATAGATTATCGAACATGTAATAATAAAATTGATCTTAATAAATGAGCGCCAAACCGCGCTCCTAGCATAGTGAACTAGGGTTAAAAAAAAAAAAAAATACAAACTATCAAAAAATATTTAAAAAAAAACTTGTAAGAAATTTCTATATATAATTCAAACCATTTTTGACATAATATTTATTGTTTATATTGTAGCAAAATGGTTTATTCATAATGTTAATCCAATAGGTAAGTATCATTCTAATTCGAAAGAAGTAAATACTGCTGATCTTTTAAAGAGAATAAACTGAAATCTAGTTAAAATTTTGAAAAAGCCAAAAAAGCAAAAAAAAATGCACTAAATTGTAGAGACTTGAAAAAGTTACACTATACAGAATACTATATCTGACCAAGCATTTATTTTTGTTTTCATATTTATAAACCTTAACAAAACTTCCGATTAGGGCAGTGACAAATATTACGTAATATCCTGAGGGAGGAAGGTCAAAAAAATTTTTACATAAGACTAATTATACAATTTGATTGGCTAATTGGTCTTATGTGGGGGAAGGGGTGGTTGCTCTATGATAAAATGATATTATGTAATATATATCATGGCCCTTATCATTCCTACTATTTCTTTACTTGGTGATACTAGAGTTTTTTGTCTGCTATATGTACTTAAAGTATTGTTATAGCATAGTACTTAGCTATTTACTTCATAATCTATTCTTCTAAAAACTTTTTCTTTGTACTACTTATATAAAAAAATAAAAAAAATATTAAATGATACTTAAACAAAAAACCAAAATAAAACCAATATTACAACCAAAAAAAAAAATCCAAAGACAAAGCAAAAAAAATGAATGTGCTATTAAGTTAGTACAAGATATTAAAAATTATATACTACTGCACAAGAGATATCTTATCAAAGTACTATGTATATAAAAGAAACTACATCTATTATTAGTATTTAGATAAGAAATTTTTTATGTGCCCTTCTGATTTCATAACATGTTATTTATTGTTTATTTGTAAGTAGCAACCAAACTTGCTTTTAATAATACCAGTTTCAAGCTAAGAATATATTTCATTACTTGTAACAAACTTAAAAGATAGTATAGTTAAAAAATTTATTTTTTTATTGTTTTCTACTATTTTGCTATAAAATACTTCATTAATGGAAAAACTTTTACTCTCTACCAAAATTTCTCATAAAAGTATACTACCTCCTGCTAGCTATTTTGTAAAAGAATACTTTTGGCTTGTATGCTAAATAATAAAAAAGTTTTCAAAGTAGTAGCTGACTTTTATAAAAACTGTTTTTTTGTATTAACCTACTATATATTAAAATAGACAACTTTCTAACAAAAAATTTTTGTTTTTTTATATAGAAAAATTGGGGTTCAAGTAATTATATTAGAAAGAGTTTATCAGTATTCATTCATTTATCTTACAAGTGCAATAAATTATAAAATTCTATTTTATTATTTATATTATGCTATTTACTAGTTAATTAATTAGTATTATTATATTATTATATTTTTTAGCATATTTTTTTTTTTACTTTGATAGAACTTGCTAATATTTTATTTAGAATTTAACTTAGAATATTTCTAATTTACACCACAGGTGATTATCACCTATAGTCAATTTGCCAATTAAAATTTAGGATCAGGTGTAACATGTAAATCAATCTTTGTATAACAAAAACAAAGAAATTTTTAAAAAATTGCTAAAATCGCTTCTAGCCTAAAAACTTGCCTATAAAACTAGTTTTTTTTATACAAAAAAAAAATTCCTTGTAAAATTTTGGTATAAACTATGCCCCCTGACCTATCCCAGTTCTTACCCTTACCCTAATATTAAAAAAATTTAACTTTTACTTAATAAAAATTGTTTGTTTTTATTTATTTATTTATTACAGGTGATAATCACCTGTAGTGAACATTAGTTAATTTCTTTAACTTATATGTATATATTTAATTGCAAAATTCAATATTATTTGGCTATTACTAAAAGTGTCCAAATATGATTTGTTGTACCAAAAACTAAAATTACTAAAAAACCTTATTAGTTTTAATATTCTAAAATTAGAAATTCCAATTTAATAATGTTTTTTTTATAGAAAAATAAAAAAAAATAATAACAAATAAAAATAAAAAAAAATCAATTAAAAAAAAATAAAAGCAATTAATTTAAAGATAGTAAAAAAATTTTCAAAAAGAAAAACAATTAATTTACTAATTTCATTATTATAATCTGTAATAGGTTATAAAAATTATATAGTTCTAAATAAAGAAGTCTTTGCTCTATCTAAATTTATTTATCATATATATAAAAAAACTAATTATAAATATAAAATCTTAGCTAAAATAGTAAAATATATATAATATAATATATATAAAACAAATTAAAACTATATTACTCTAATTAACTTTTTGTTTATCAAACTATATATGTACAAGTTATGCATTGTTTATTATTATAAATATTCCCAATATAGAATCTGAAGGACTCCTAAATAATCTATATAAGCTTATATTTGAGCATCATAGTAAATTTTTTTTTGGGTAGCACTTTTATATTAGTATATATAAACTATATTTTAAATATCAAAAAAACAAAGTTACATTTTTAATTTTTTTAAACAAAAAAAAAATAAAAATAAAAAATATTAAGCTCATTTGATGCACAATCTGCCATATATCATAAATATATATTGTATAAAATATATAAAAAAAAAACCAGTTTATGCTATTTTTTTTCTAATTTTTGTATTTTTTTCAATTTTTGTATTTTTTTTTTAATTTTTGCATTTATTATCTGCTGGGTCACTATTATCTAAGCCAGGTCATGGCCCAAGTTAAATATCTGATCCAGATCATTGCCCAGATTTTTCATTAGCATATTTCAAATATAAGATTTATAAAAATTATCTCATTAGCATTCTTTTAAATATACTCTTTTTGTCTATTAGCTGTTTTTAAATATAATCTTTTTATCCAATATCTACTTTTCAAATATAACCTTTTTTAAAAAAAGGGCCTCTCTTAGCAATTTTTCAAATATAACCTTATATAGATTGTTTGGGGTTCTAAATCTGGTATACAATACTATTTTTTGAAAGAAATAAGCAAAACTTTTATTTTTGATAAAAAGTTTTTAAAGAGAAATATATAAAGAAATTATCATGCCTTTAAAAATTGTAAAAAATACCATGCTCTTCCAAAAATAAGCACTCTTTTTTGTACATAATGCGGGCCAAGACTGTTATAATTCAGGCCAAAATTGATTTAATATAGACCAGGAGTACTTATTTTTGAAGTGCTTATTTTTAAAAAAATATAGTAACTTAAAAATACAAATATTATTCAAAAATATATTTTTTATAAATAACTTAACAAACTTTAGTTGTACCAATTTTAATTTTAAAGTTTCTAAGTTTTATACCAAAGAGCCAAAACTAAAAAAATTTTAGCTATGTGGCAACATAGAGAAGCTGTCTGGTTGTCACCCCCCAAGCGACATGTCTAGAGTTCAAATCCCACTGGAGACGAATTGGAAAATAGGCCTGTGTTACAGTAACATTTGTTCATCGATCGGTCGGGTATATTACCTGTAACCTTGGTACTACCATCTTGAATGGGAGCATCAGCGTAGTTGTGTAAGTTACACAGACAAATCCAAGGGACCGGAACAATTGAAACCCGTTTGGCAAGTCCCGAGCAAGGAGGTAAGGAAGATCTTACAACGGTACTACAGAAGACCAGAATTCCAGCTAAAGACTAAAGAACCGGACGGAAAAAGCCCTATAGCAAGAGGGGACACCAACCTGGCCGCCGGAGTCGTACCAGAGGAAAAGGACCTATGTTTCGGAATTAGGTACCAAGGAGAGGGAGTCCGTCAGGCACATAAAGCCGGGCCGACCAATCCTTCCGGGCTAACTGGTTTGGTAGTTTGGAAGAGATCGGTAAAGGTTGGAAGGAAGGTTGGATATGAGTATTGGGGATCGGAATGAATCTTGCAAGGGCAGACAGAACTAATCGGCCAATAAAAAGTGGAAACATGGAGGCGTGTATGTGTCAAGACCCAACGGAGCTCTGGACGTACCTATATGAGAGTCTTTGGACGCTAAGAGGGTTTGGGACCACCAGTATGGATATATGCTAGTATAAGTGCATGTAGTGGTGATCGGGTTCTCCCTAGCCTCATGATGCCACCCAACTATATTCGGCATTGGAAGCATTTGCGAAACATGCTCAGATACCTCGCCACCATAGCAGGAAGTACAGTCGTTTGCACATCTCCAAATTCGGAACGTTAAATCCTGGGTCCTCAAGTCGCAGGAAACCGGCTGGTTGCGGCAGCATGCAGGCTTGAGATACTTACCCAATGTGGTAGAGGCAGCTGCATGGCTTGAGATACGAACCCCGAGAAGTACGCTAGTAAGGGACTTTCTGGGTAACACCAGATTTTGGGTACACTAAATTGGAAGCATTAAGCGCCTACCTGGCAACATACACCAAATTGGAAGTGATGAATTAGGAAATGTGGACAAAGTGGCGGACATGTGAATGTGGATTGTTGGTTGTAAAGGGAAGTACAAATCCAGGTCATCTATATAAATGGGAATACAGAAGGCTCTGGTGGGTTTTAGCCGTGGATAAAAGGTTTATAGCCTGAAGTCCTAGTCTCAATACTGGTATATAATATGTATGTATTTACGGCACTACCAAATGTCAATCTATTCATATCGGCTAATTTGTGGAATTGGGCCTTTTTTTGTAGATCCCTCAAATTATAATAAACCAATCAGAATCATTAAATTTAAGAAATAATTTTTTTATATATACTTTTTTAGAACGTTCGGCTCCAATAAGCAAACTTGAAGTTTTCATATATAACATATTCAAATAATCCCAGTTAATCCCACGCCGTTGTTTTGCTACTCACTATAAAGTTACGCTAAAAAAATATATATTATTAAAAGTATAAAATCACAAGGCTGGCTAAATTCTACATGGTTAACGAAAAAAAATAACAAAACTGAAAAGCAACGATTCAGTAAAGGTAAATGTGTTGAGCGTATGAGTTTATTTAGTTGTTATTATATGTATTGTATAGAAACTTTAATAAGCGAATGATAACTGATACTGTAACTAACTTTTTATTTTACTTTTTTTATATACCTTTTAAGATATAAGATCGTAAGAATACGTATATACCTGTATATAATATAGAGAGGTCTCCGGTAATAAATAATAATATATTATAGAAATCTTATGATACGTATTTGGGCTTAGATTAGAATTAAAATCAATTGTATCAAAGATTATAAATTTTTATTATAATCTACAGTTAGAATTTATTAATACGAATTAATAAAAAAAAATATTGATTTACTACCAGAATTTCGGGTAGTCATTTTTAACTTTGATGTTTTATATTTTATTTAATTTTGTTTCATTTTAAATTTTTTTTTTGCGAGTTTTATAACCAGATGTGTTGTTATAGTTGGACGTATCGTTATAGTCAGACAGATGTATATATGTGTCGTTAAAGTCAAACGTGTCGTTATAACCAGATGTGTCGTATAGCAGGATACGGAGTCGATATAACCAAAGTGATGTATAATAAAGTTAGGGTACCACGTATTAAAAAAACAATGTTGGAATATCCATGCCGGTTAAAAAAATAACTGAAAAACAACTGGCATCATAGTATGGTACATCTTCTGAGATACAAGGCACAAAAACCCAGGATGCGCTGAACCGAAGTTACTTCTCCTTTGTAAAAAAATAAAAAAAATAGTAGAGATAAAAAAAAAAAAAATTGTCAGAGACCATCTTTTTTTTATCACAGAGTTGCATTGATTGACTAAAATTTAATACACATTTCGCAACATGAAACTTTAGCAAAATTACTTACTTCAATTAATAGTAGTACTTGTGCACGATCTCTATACCAGTAGTGGTTACTGTAAATGTTACGAACTTGAATAGGATACAGCAGCTAAATTGCTGGCTAGAATAATGCAAATAAATCTAAATGGGAAATATATTGCAATGGTAAGTGTTATATTATAAACTTGAATAACAGTAGCCAGTACTAGCTATTCGGGTCGTTAATTGAATTTCTACCTTTCAGAATACGGTAAACACAGTTTAAAGACCACTAAGTAAGTGAACTGATTATTTCGTTAATCCACTGATTATTTTGTATATAGGTTCTTTTAAGTGTAAACTATATGCTTATTAATTTTTACAGTTTTTGCATTCATCTATCGGTCTTTGTATTACGTTTTGTCTTAAATTATATATGATCTACTATTAAATCAATTTTAGGGTATTACATGGATTAGCAGATATGTTAAGTATTAATAAAGTTTGGTGCAGGTGCTACACCCCTAATATTAAAAAAAAAAAAAAAAATTTAGCTTTTTTTTAGTTATTTTTAGATTAAAACTTTTATTTTTAATTATTTAAAAAGGTTTTATAGTATGTTTTTTAAGTTAATTATATTATTTTTTGTAGATTAATGTTTTAAAAAGTTGGTTCAAATAATAAAAAATTATAAATAGTATTATATTACTATAGCAATTTTATATAATTGACCAATTATATTAAAAATTGATAATTATATAAATTATGTTTTTTAATATGTATTTACTTATCATATTTTTTGTATTTTTGTATTTTTTTTTATAGTTTTGTTGTTTGGTTTGTTTTTTGCTTTTTTGTCTTTGTTTTTTATTTTATTGGCAGCTTTTTTGATAGCTTTTTTGCCTGTTTGCTTGCTCTTTTGTCTTTTTTGCTTTTGTTTTTTGTTTAGTTTGCTTGTTGCTTTTTTGCTTGCTTTTTTTGTTTTGCTTTTTTTTTTAATATTTAACTAATACTTTTTTTTTAAATATATTTTTACTATAGATAAACTATTATTATTGAGCTATTGAAATTGCTATAGTTAGAGCTATTATAAATTTCATTATTGGTATTTAGCTTTTTTGTTTGCATTTTATATTTTTTTTTAGTATATAAATTTTTTTTGGTACATGTTATTCTGGTTATACTAACATCTAGATATAATGACATCATAGTAAAATCTTTCTATACCAACATTTTTTTTCTATAAAATATCAATATAACTCACTATATTAATATTTTGAATTTTTTTTACTAATGAATCAAAAATATCAATATAACTAGAGTGATATGTATTGTAATTTTTTTTATACTTACTAATGCATTTTTTTCTAGATATATAGGTTTTTGGAATTATTTTAGAAGTTGTTATTGAAATTGTTATTGAAATTGTTATTAAAATTGTTATTAGTGCTATTGGGATCATTATTGTTAGTACTATTAGAATTATTATTATCATAAATTTTGGTATTAATATTTGTAACTTTTACTAAATTTTTTTTTTGTATATGAATTCTTTTTTTTAGCATTGTAGTTTTTTTTACTAATTATTGCTTTTTTTTCTAGATATAATTTTACTATATGTTTTTAAAAAGTTGTTATAAGAATTATTGTTTAAGTTGATAGTTTGGTCTATATGTTATATTTCTTTTAGTGTATAAATTCTTTTCTTTTAATATTATATTTTTTTAAAAAACATATATAATTTCATTGTAGTTAAATTATTATTATTAGTACAATTGTAGAATTCATTATTAAAGTTACTGATATTTATACAATTATATTGATAAAGTTTGTGTTCTGCTTTTTTTAGTTTTTTGGTATATAGTATTCAAGTAGTACAGATTGTATTGTTTTATATTGTTTGTTGAACTATTGTATTTTTTTTAAAAAAAAAAATTAAATAAAGATTTTGATAAAAAAAAGTACTATTTGTATACAAATAATATAAAAACTAGCTAATTTTTGAAATTTTGATTATAAAACCACATTTTGGCTTTTAACAAAAAGAATTTTTTGTAAAGAGTTTAATTTTTTTAGTTGTTTAATTTGCATGTTATAAGTTTGCAATAATTAAAGAATTAATAAAATTATGTACTAGGTTTAATTTTTTTTTTTTTAAGTAAAAAAAAACAATTTTTTTAAAGTAATTATATGATCAATTTTGATTGATTAATTATTTATTATATATTTTATTATTTAGTTATACAAATTATTATTTATAACTTATTAGAAAAATTTTTTTATTTTTTATTTTGAACTATTATACTATAATTTATAGCTTGCAATATAATTTACTATTATAGCTTACTATTATAGTTTACTATTATGGTTTAATATTATAGCTTATTCTTATAGTTTATTATTATAGTTTACTATTATAATTTATTGTTATAGTTTATTATTATGGTTTATGATTATATTATTAAATTTTTTACAAATATATAAATTCTGTTTTTTCTTTAAAACAAAGTAGATTTTGTTTTTTTTTTTTATTTTTAAAAAAAAATTTATATTTAAATTCTTATATATTTTATAATTAATAAACTATATAATATTTTTTAACTATAAACTATTGTTGTTTATACTCTTAGCTTTTTTGTTTATTATATAAAAACTTTTTATTTGTTTTTATATTATTTTTTATCTATACATATTCTTATTTTCTATATATTAAGTTAATTAATATATTTTCTTATTTAAAAAAGTTACTAAATTATAGTACTATATATATTGTAAAGTGCTGCATACAAGACCCGGGTCTGTTATATTCAACCAATTTTAAACTATATAGTAGACTCCGGGTCTAGTACGTGAAATATTTAAAGTGCATACACACTTTGTTTTACAATAGGCATTTTAACGATTTAAAAAAAACTATATTTGATTAATATAAATTTTATGGTTCGCACCTGGATCTAATTCATAATAGATCTACTATTTGGAAGAATACTGTATATAGCACTTTACAGTAGTACTTTAAATAAATATACTTTATGCTTTTAAAAAAACTTTTTTAAACTTTAATTCTAATTTTAAATAAAAATTTAAAATTAAAAATTTTATATACAAAACTTATAAAAAAATAAAAAAAATTTTATAATAAACACAAAATCATATATTATAAATGTATTTTATAATAAATAAATAAATTTATAACAAATTTTTTATTAAAATATCTATAATTAAAAAAAAAACCAACAATTTAATTAAAATTTTTATTATATATTTAAAATATAGTTATATACTATATAATTTAAATAGTATATATTTAAATAAGTATATTTGTTTCAAATTCAAAAATATTAAAATATTTTTTGAAGATATAGTTTGTTGGTGATTAACAAAATTGCATTTATTTCATTTATTTTCATTTATTTACAAAACAAACCAATAAAAAAATAAATCAAATAATTGTAACCAATTTCCTTAACGTGGGGAGATTGGTCAGTCGTGATTAAAAATTTTGCATCTATACATAGAAATGATCTACAGAATGAACCAATAAAAGAAATAAAATAATCGTGACAAACGTATTTACCCCGGGAAATATCTTGAATTTCTCAATATACTAGTACGTATATAGATATATATATGTATATATATTTGAATATCATATACGTATAAAAATTTTTTTTAGTAAAAAAAATTTTTTGGAATACAATACATACATTTCAAAAAAGCACTCGTCCTACTTTAAAGTTGAATATTAATAAATATTACGTATCTATATATAATTTATATATAATTTATATATAATTATATATAATTATATATATTTACTGTATTAAATAATATAAATTTTATTTTAATAATTAAAATAATTAAAATAATTAAAGATAATTAAAAGTAGGATTAAAACTTTCAAAATGTTCAACACATATATAAAAGTTCTATAAAACTTAGTTAAGATATTTGTTTAATAAACAAATTATTAAACAAAACAGAAAAAGTTTGTTTATAAATTGTAAACAAATAATAAAAATACAGAAATAATATAAATCTCATGATAATATCATGTGATTAGTAAAATTGATTTTCAAAAATCGTTAATTGAACATGCCTCTTACATACAGTACAGCAGTATAATTAATACAGTACTATCATATCTATGATTAGTTTATTAAGTAAACGCCGAATATTTTATTAAAAATATAGAACAATACTGCAATACTACTGCAATAATGATCATGTCATAAAATTTTTATTTATATCATGTACTTTAAAATTTAAAATAATGCTTACATAAACAGTAAAAATGCTTTATATATATTATGCTACTCACTCGCCTAGTATATCATCATTTTTACAATGTATATTTAAGGCCAAAATCTATTTTCCTCTGTTCCACGTTTTTTTAAAACCTATCCTCCTTGTTTGTTTTACGACAAATATTTACACCACAAAAATAGTTATAATATATAACAAAAAAAAAAAAAAAAAAAAAAAAAAAAAAAAAAAAATTTTTCAGATATATAGGCCTTTGAAATAACTTTTTATGACTCTTCGTTGATAGTACTGTTCAAAAAACTCGCTTCCCTATGCGTGCTTAAACAGTAACGTCAACGACCTCAAAGTTCCTTTATTATTTCAAACAAATCCAATATCGTTGTAACTTTGTTTCTCGTTGACGTTTTGTTTTATTGTTTTTTTTTTTAACGTTTGCATCTATTTGTAAACGAGACGTCTTCAGGAGTATTTTTGTTTAAAAAAAATAATAAAATCTCCTTTACCATCTTTTTTTTTATGCAATATTCTTTTCGACTTTTCGAACACTCACTTTTAATTGTAAAGCCAATCCTTCTTGCAACGAATATAAGCAAATCAAATTTATTTCCATTAACAAAAAACGTTTTATCATAATTTCACGGTTCTGATTCATTTTTGTATTACTAAAAATAAAAACCATATTTCGATATAAAAAAAATAATTCACAATGGATAAAATGGATATCCATTCACTATTGAATAACGAAGAAACTCATCAACTTTATGGCCCAACGAGCCCAACTCCAAGTACTTCAAGCGAATGTACAGATTCTGAACAGATCGTTGATAATGACCGTCCATATGAGTGCAATTGGCCATCTTGTGTTAAAGCATTCTCAAGGCGTTCCGACCTTGCTCGTCACCGAAGAATTCACACTGGTGAACGCCCATATCGTTGTGAATGGGTCGGATGTGGTAAACAATTCATTCAACGTTCCGCATTGACAGTTCATTACCGTACCCACACAGGAGAACGTCCTCACATATGTGAATATCTTAATTGTGGCAAATCTTTTAGTGATGTAAGTTTTTTTTTTTTTTTTTTTTTTAATTTTCAATATTATAGATATATCAATATATCACATGCTTAAATTTAATCCTTTTATTTTTTTATTTTATTTTTTTTATTTTTATTTTTTTATCATATTTAGTCATCTTCTTTGGCCAGACATAGAAGAACACATACTGGAAAGAGGCCTTATGTGTGTCCTCATTCTGGTTGTGGAAAAACATTCACTCGTCGCACTACCTTGACGCGGCATCAGAGACAGCATGATCCTCACTGGAAAGAATATAATACGTAAGTAGAATTCATTTATTTAATGTTTAACCTAGAAAATATTAATCATTTAACTAATCAGATTTCTTTTTACATATATAAAGTGCTTTTGAACCACGTAAACAAAGTTCAAATGATCATTTGGCAATTTCATTGTCGACATGTAACCGTAGTTATACTGGACTTCCAAGTCCACCTAGTCCACCTTCACCTACAGATTGTTCTACTGATTGTTTTAAACCAATCGATATGGTACCTGTCGACCATAGTCAATCATATCAACAAACTGGCTATCCAACAATGTTAAATAATAATGTTCTTCCAGCAATTAGCTGTTTATATTTGCCACAGCCAATTGATTCAACGATGTTAACGTCCACCTCACGCATTACTGCTTTCAAACCAGTTGTTAAAGAAATAAATGATCCTTATAAATATGGTTATCCATCTCCTGTGGAGGCTCCTAATGATGTTTATTACACAATGCCTACTCGTATGGCATGATAACGAAAAGATAACGCAAAAAAAAAAAAAAAAA
>QKWP01000804.1:155306-165727 GCA_003550325.1 Gigaspora rosea
AACAACAAAAAAATTAGTAACGGCCAGGAAGAGTACTAAACTAAAATAGGGATTGGAACCGCCTAAAATTTTTCTTAATTGTTTAATCGTTCAACCGTTTAACCATTTAATTTGACTGGCATTAAAATAATTCCGGCCCACGACCAACATAATTCTGCCTGGAACTATAAAGCAATTTTTAAACTGTTAAATGGTTTCAATCCCTAAACTAAAGTACTTCTCTAGTGCTTCTACTTGAAATCAGGAAATAATACTTTCAAAGTATGTTGATTACGTCATTGTTAACCATATTGGATCTCAAGTCATCACCCCTGTGGTCGCGTATCATCATGAATCGGCATCACTTTTTGTCCCTGTGCTATTCATAGATCCGATATTTTCTTAAATTAAAAAAAGAGTATGTTAGTGATCAGAGCTCTTACATATAAAATTGTAAATTTTTTAAACTTTTGATTGTTAAAAACCATACGTAAATCATAACCGCAGCGCGTAAACTTGATTAAATAACCTAAAAAACTCAGGCGCAACTAGGAAAGAAGCAGTTGTAATATTGTAGTGAATAAAAAAAAATATTTCAAATAAAGTAAGGGGAGTAACAAAAATCAGGTGATTTTTTAGGGGGGAGGGGGGTAAAAAAAGTTGAAATTATATATAAGAACCTGACTATTTATATATTAAGAAAGAGGGAGGGGGTAGGCCTCTGATAAAAAATAATCAGGTGATTAATGACACTGCCCTAACCTATATTGCATAATACATGCATTAGAGAGTGCTTGTGTAAGCATGGTGAATAAATTTTCAATTTCAGGACAGAGTTCGTAAAGTTTGGGGGCCTTGATAGAGTTTGGGGGCCTTGGTAGAGTTTGGGGCGTGCACTTATTTGTGCGAGTGATACAAATCCAAAAAGGGAAATTAGCCAATCGGAGAATGTAAAATGTGATGATCCCGGATCAGCCCGACACGTGAGCAAAGCCCGTAAAAAGAGAAAATACAAGAAAATGAGTGTATAAACCTGTCTTGGTGCACTAATTAAAAATGACGGGAATGAAATTTTACATATAATAGGCATCACTTTAACCCTATAGCTTTTAACGTTAAGACCCTAACCTTAAATTTTTAATTTCACGAACTTAGTTATTTTTATGTTGAATTTCCTTTTTAGGATTGTACTACTCGTACAAATAAGTAAAGCGGAGTGCGGGAGCCTTGGTATTTATGCCATTTTTTGGGTGGCTTGTTTGTGTGACAGGTCAAGCCATATGTGGTTTGTGACCCCGTGACTGGCTTCTAATTGGTAATTGCTACTGTTGTGTAATGTAAAAGTAAGTTATGCTTTCTGGTGCAAATATTACGTTTTTGATACTCCTGCACTTACTTTTTTGATACTTCCAAATGTACCAAAAATTTTATTACTTTTTTGAGACACGGCTATTTTAAGGATAGAGTACACTATTTGCAAATTATATATAAAACAAATGGTAAAATCTTTTTCTTTTTAAAATTAAAAAATATTATATTAAGTAAACTACTTTAATTTCTAAAAAAAATTGTAAAATAGGTTTTTCTGATTCTAATGGTAGTAAAATTATTAAAATTGGTTAAATTCTCATAGAGAAACACATGTTTAAAAATCGGGTATTACAAATTGGTTACAAAAATCATATGATATAAACCAATCAGGATCATTGATTTTGTGTCACTACAGAAAATTTGGGGCCACCACAGAGAACTTTATGATATATAAATATAGGTTTTTTAAATAGTACAAGTGTTATAAGGGTGTGGCGACTTAGAGAAGTTTGTAAGTTGTCACCCCCAAGTGGCAGGTCTTGAGTTCAAATCCCACTGGCGACGCTTTTGAAAAAATAGACCTGTGTTCCGGTAACTGTTTCTTGTCGATCAGTTGGGTACATCACCTATAGTCCTTGGTTACCATCTTGAATGGGAGCTTTCGGGCGAAGTTGTGTCTCGTGACACAGACAAATCCAAGGAACCAGAGAAACAGAAACCTATTTGGCAAGTCCCGAGTAAGGAGGTAGCTCTGATCTTTGACGGTGCTAACCAAAACTGGAATATTGGACCGAAACCAGGGAACCGGACGTTGTCCTTGGGGACAAGGTCTACCAACCTGGCCGCCAGAGTCGCACTGGAGGAAAAGGACCCATGTTGAGGAATTGGGGACCAAGGGGAAAAAAACCATAATAGCACCTAATGCCGGGTAGATCAACCCTTCCGGGCCAACTGGATTGGAAGTCTGGGAAAACGGTGAAGGACTGGTAGGAAAGTGATGGTGGGTACCGGGGTTGGAGCGAACCTTATAAGGGCAGAAGTAGGTAATGGTAGTGGTTGGGTATCCCCTGACTGCAAGTTGCTTGCCTCGGTGAGTGCGTAAGTTACCGAAGTGTAGGTAATACCTGTGTGGGACAGGGACTGCTCTACCAAGTTTACCCGTGAGGATAAATTAGTCCTAAGGGGATGTAGGTAGCATCTGGGACTGTCTTCGACTGACTAATATATCGGAGGGCTGTACCAGTGATCACAAGTAGGATTGACATGCGAAGCTTGAACCAGAGGGTTTAAATAGGCAATCCCCTAGTCGGGTTGTAGGTATGGCAACTAGTGTAGAACCTTCGGGCGGACTACTTAAATTAAACAACCAAAAGTTGTACGTCGTGTGGCTAGTTGTACTCTCATTCAATGTAATTTAATTGTGGGTGCGCCCAAAGAGGCGCCCTTGATCCACAGGCTTGATTAAATAAACTCTCACCCAAAGCGGGAACTTTGAAAAAAAAAAAAAAAAAAAAAAAAAAATAGTACAAGCGTTTAAAGTTTCACTACTATAAAAGAAAGGATTTGATCTATGCGACACCAATTTTTGATTATAATTGATTGCAATTTAAAAAATTTTTATATGTGGCGTTTTTGTAATACCTATGTAAATTTTTTTCGTACATCAATTTTATTTGAAAATGATCAACTTTGAACTCTACTCTTAAAAAAGTCACGTAACTGCTGCGATTAAAATCGGCCAATGGAATTGCAGGTAAGATTCTAATAAAAGGCTTAAAGTTTTTTTAATTTATATTACTAAAGTTTTAATATCTGTCTGTTACGTTTAAACAATCTGATTGGTCAAATTAGGGTACCGTGATCTGGATCGTCATCAGGTGATCTACATCATATGATCTACATATGCCATCCGTCCTTATTACTTGAGTTTAAAAAAAACTATAAGTTAGAATTATATATTTTGCCACATGCAGCATTTTAAATCAGAATAGTATCTATTTCTATAAACTGGAATCCATGTACTATCTATAGAGTCCCCATGATTCTTCAGACAATAATAATGTTGTCAAGGAGGCTAATACACTTTTTTTAAAACATATTAACCTAAAAAGGGAATGAATCATTTTACAAAAAAACAATACAAGACTGCTTTGTTTTATAGTACTAGATACAATCAGATACAATCATAAATAAATTTTATATACTATAACAATTACATACGAAATGGAATCTAATATGCGGTATTTTTGTTATTTTAAAAAACATTATTTACAAAAACAATTATATACACAATAGAACAAAATATGCGGTATCTTTGTTATTTTAAATTATATTAACCTAAAAAGGGAAGGAACCGATTTATAACAAAACAACAATATGAGACTTGACGTTTATACTAAAATTTTTACTTATTGAACATCAATATCTATATTACTAAAGTTTTAATGTCTGTTTGTCTGTCCGCTTTATAATTAATCTAATTGGCCAGAGTAGGGATGTTACGGTCCAGCAAGGACTGTGGTCCAAACCGGTTTTTTGAACTGGTCCTAGTAGTCCTTGGTCCAAGAATTAAGACTGGTCCAATTAGGTCAGTCCGTATGAACAAACGTGATTATATAATTAATGGATACAGAAAACATCATAAGAGATATTAGCATATTTATTTTTATTAAGTATAAAAAAATATTATTATTTGGCACTTGGTATGTAAAAATGAACTTGATACTAGAGATCTTCATTATAAAAAACCCATTACGCTAATATTCATTGTTGTAAAATAGACTTTATTTCGTATTACTGTCAAATAATTATAGCAAAAATAGAAATTGAATAACATCATAATTGCAAAAAGCGGGGTTTTTTATATAGTATAAAGCATATTAGAATAATAAAATGATATTGATTTTTTTACTATAGGAACAATGCTTGAGTTACACAATTTTTTACTAAAGCCAACTTACTAAAATTGGTTCTCTATATGACCTTAATGCTAAATTGAACAATTAAAGTATAAATTTAAAATAAAAGTACTTTCAAGATCAGAATTCTTATTTTATTTAACAAGTTTGATAATCAGATAGTGTATAAAAAAAACCAAAAGTTTTTTTAATAGTAGCCAGTTTTATCTATACAAAAATAACGCTGGATACCAAAACTTTATTAATTGAGATATAAGCATGCATTTAGTGCATTTGATATATGATCAATCTAGCGATTTATAGTATTAGCTGGTAGTTTCCTACCTACAAAAGTGGGCTAGCTGTTGACAAGAAATTTTGCAGACAACTATTGATACTGCTTAAGATTAGCTGGTGGTTTTCTACCTTCCTAATGCAGGCTAGCTATTGCCAAAAATGGCAGGATTCATTAGGATTGAGTGAGTTAGCGTGAATTTAGTTCTCTTTCTAGAGCTGCTACTGTCTGCCTTAACATTGTTACATTTTATACCTATAGCAAAAAATTCTGTTAGTTTTCTTGTGAAATGGCCGAATAGGTAGTTAATTAAATTTACTCATCTTCCCCTTGCGCCTTTCTTAATTAGATACTAATTGTACCAGTTTTTCTCGCCAGTATCTGGTTTCCCTTGCATATCGTAGATTCCTATTGACCCTGCCATCAACTAGAAAGATTAAAATTTCTTTGAACCAATAATATATTACAATTTAATTAATCTACACAAAATGGGTAAAAATCAAAATGGAATTAAAACCAGATTGCGCTTGCAATCTTTTATTATTGTTAAACAAAAATTTGCACGTGGCCCAATAATTCGAACCTAAAACATTTTCATTATATTTTTCCTTGTATTCTTTCCCTAATCTGTCTATTTCGTGTATTTCCTCTTTTAAATCTGTTAACTCATTTATATTTAATTTGTGAATTCTTGTTCAAACATCTGGATTGATACCATTTTGCTCATATTCTCATAACATTGTTTTTTTAAAAAAAAACCCCAATTTCGGTAACTGAAACTCGCATTTTTTTATAAATATATCAATAAACCAATTCAAGATGAGTCATGATACTTGATTGTAAGAAATAATGATAAGATTCTGTAAGAACCCCTAGATATTGATGATATATTAGTCGTGATTAATAACTAAATCAAGAAATAAAAAAGTACCTATCTTAATTAAAGTTTAATATGGTAATAAAGATAGTAATATAAAACCTTGCCTTTTTTTCTGATAAAAAAAACGAAATGGAAGACAACAATGAAAATTATAACATTTCTGATTCTGAAAATGACAATAATTTGCTTGAAGTAGATAATCTTTTAGATCCGCATAGTCTGGTTACTCAAGAAACTAGTACTAGTTCACCTCAAAGTAATTACGCACCAAGAAAAAAATATAGAAGGTGTTCAGCAATTTGGCCTCATTTTAACACCAATACAAAAACCCATCCCGGATTACCTGCAAGCAAACGGTGCAATACTGCTTTCTCAAAAACTACTAGAGTTTCAACTCTACGAAGACATCTTAATTCTCATAATATTAATGCACCAGCAAGACATCAAGCTACTCTTCCCTTTTCTAGAACCCCTAGAACTGATCCATATAATGACAAAGAGCAAAGAGAAGAGACAAAAAATTAATCACCTGGATTATTGCTGACTAGCAACTGTTTACTATTATTGAAAATCGATATTTTAATGAGTTCATTAATTTTCTTGACCCCCACTATATAACACCAACATGACAAGCTGCAAAAAATATGATTATCAATGAATTTGAAAGTAGAAGAATTAAAATAGTTAATGATATTGCAGAAATTCCTGGTAAAGTTTCCTTAACTGCTAATATGTGGATGTCCCGAAATTTCGAAGTGTTTCTTGGTGTTATGATCTATTACGTTGATGCGAATTGGCAAATGCGCCATTTTCTCTTAGATAATATTCCATTTACTGACAGATACACAGGTGTAAATATAGCAGATGCCATTAACAATCTTTGCACTAAATTCAATATGCAAGATAAAGTTTTAGCACTTACTACTGATAATGAGTTCGCAATGATTGTTTGTGGAAAATTAATTGCGAAGGAGCTTCAACACGAGTTTGACAATATTGGGTTTTCACACTATCACTATGCTGCCCATATGCTCAATTTGGCTGCAAAACAAGGATTAGAAATAGTTGATTCTTCGGTAGAGAAAGTTCGAAACTTAATGTTAAAGATCAAAATATCTACCTGTTTTTGCGATGATTTGTGTACACTATGCCAACTTAAAGGAATTCTGTATCTTAAGCCCGAGCTAGATGTAGATACAAGATGGAATAGCACTTACAAAAAATGCAAAAAATGGAAACGGTCCTTCGATTACTTATTGTAGACCACTTATCAATTAACATCCTATATCCAAATCATAATGAGCAACAAAATTTAAAAGTAAATAAAATTATTATAATAGATTAATTAAAATTTCAAGCTATTAATAAAAATTTTTTTAAAAATTTGTTTTTAGGACATGCTTACTTTGTTGAAACCACTAGAAGCTGCTATAAAATTGCTCTCTGCAATATCGTATCCAATAATAAGTGAAATATGTTTAGTGTTTTAAGTATCCAAGATTTTCTAGATTCATATATTGGACAAGATGAATTTTTTCAAAGCATGGTTGCTGTATCAATTCATCAAAAAATAGAGAAATATTGGAATATAATTGATAAGTCTTCTATTATATTCGCCATTCTTGACTCTCATACAAAATTAAAAACATTTAATAAAATGGAAGCTATTGATGCCAAAAAAACAATTTAGGAAATCATAGACCAGTATACTTATCAATACCAGCAAACACCTATCTCTATAAATAATGAAGAAAGTCCAATTAAAACAGCTTGAAAGTTTTTCTGGAATCTGCGCAATAAATCTGAATTGGAAAAATTACCTAATAATGTTCTTGAAGAACCTTCAATTACAAATATAAGTGAGTTGGATCGTTATATTGGGTTAGAAACTATCGAAGAAGAGGCAGTTCTGTTAGATTGGTGAAAAGCAAACCAAGAAACTTACTCTATTCTTTCCAAAATGGCATCTGACTACCTGAGTATCCAAGCAACTAGTGTTGCCTGCGAACAAGCCTTTCCATAGTTGGCAATACTATCTCGAGGACCCGCAATCGTCTTCATTTCAAAATGGCAAGAGTCTGTTTCTGTGTTAAAAGCTAGATTAGTAGTCGAGTTGGTGAAATTGATTAAAAAAAAGATTGATAAAATAACGGTAGTAAAGCAGTAGTATATAGAAATTATACCTCTAACTTGCAAACACAGAAATTAGTAAAACGTAGCTTTTCTCAAAGTCTAAACTGCTAAATACAAATGTGTGTATGCATTTTTTTGTTATAAATAAACTCTACCGGTATTATATAGTACATTAGCAAATTTTATATATAGATATATATCGATTACTAAATGGGCAGATATATATCGATATTAAATACCCTTGCCGATTTCTATTGATAGTGATAGTAATCGATATATATCTGATATAGATATTAATCGATATATATCTTATTAAATATATATCGATTACTATCTATATCAGATATATATTAATTACTATCACTATCGATAGAAATCGGCAGGGGTATTGAGTATTGATACATATTTATGATAGTTAGTAATCAATATATAACCAATATATTGATAGTGATTATAATCGATACATATTCATGATAGTAGTGCTCCTAGGTCCGGTCCGGGTCCGGTCCGGGATCAGACCAGACTCAGACTCTAAATTTTACTAATTTCAGACTTCAGACCAGACTCAGACTCAACTATGAGTCTGGTCCGGGTCTGCTCCAAAGTCTGCAGACTGGTCTGAGTCCAAATATATTTATATGTATTTTTTGGCGCTGAACAAGTTTACTTAGTGCATTTTGTTAGAATAAATTAGTAAAATTTTATGAATCATAAGATTTTATAGAATTTTATTAATAAAATTTTATAAACTCTTATAATTCACAAATATTTATTAATTAATTCTAACAAAATGCACTAAGTAAACTTGTTCAGCATCTAAACATGCATCAAAACGGCTATTTTGTTTTTATTTTACTTGTAATTTAGAGATTTGATGCACAATTTTGGATTTTTGATCAAAAAAGACAAATTTTAACATCTTATCTCCAAATTTCAAGTAAAATAAAAACAACCCTGCTAATTTAATGTATTTTTAGGTGATGATCAAGGTTACTTAGTGCATCAAGTTAGAAATAATTAGTAAAATTTTGTGAATCATAAGATTTTATAGAATTTTATTAGTAAATTCTATAAATTCTTAAAATTCACAAAATTTTATTAATTAATTCTAACAATTTGCACTAAGTAAACTTGTTCAGCACCTAAAAATACATTAAATTGATAGAATTGTTTTTATTTTACTTGAAATTTTGAGAAAAGATGCATAATTTTGGATTTTTGATCAAAAAAGTCAAATTTAACATATGCGCGGATTTGTATAATTGGACCTCATAACTGGTCCCCAAAATTTTTAATGATCTGCAAAAAGTCACATGTTGATTGGGTGTAAATAAAAATAGTAACCAAATCACATGTCAAATTCGTTGACTTACCCAGAAAAATAGATAAAGTATATATAAAACCAATGAACGCAATCATAAAACCAATGAACGCAATTATACCAATGAAGCAATAAGGAAGAATAAGGATGGCAAAAGTCGTACGTACATTTTTTTTTTATAAATTATTAAAAATTTACGTTTGCACTGTTATTTTTGTAAAACTATATTTATTTGTATACTTTTAGAAATCTGGCTAATTAACTTTCTACACATTTTGATTTAGGCGGTATACGGTATAAATAAAGACCTGGCTGGCCAAGTTTCACATACTACTGTAGTACGTCTTGTTGTAAGATCTAACAGGTCAAGTTTCAAATTTAGGTAGTATATGTATGTACGTGTACTTTAAGATCTGGTTAGTCAATTTTTAAATTATTCATTTTATTTAAATTTAAGTAATACTGTAATACGTACAAGCATTTATACAACTATTTTTTAACATTTATGTGTTTTTTAGAGTTTTGGTAAACGAATAGACCATGTAAATAAATATATAGGCTGTAACGACCCAATTTTGATCACACGAATGCGTAATCAAGCAAGTAAAGTATATTCGAAAAATTTTTTTTTAAAAAATGTGCAGGGTTGAAGTTACTAATTTTTACATTAAACAACTTTATTCTTGGTATTCTTTTTTCTTTGAAATAAAAGAAATACGTATATTCAACACAATCATTAATTTATTGGCAATAAAATATATTTGAATCAAATAGAGTTTGATGCCAAAAGTCTAAAAAACCTTTTAAAATTATATATCTGAATATAGGTCCAATAACTTCTATATGTATAAAGTGCGATAATTTATATTATTCGTATAAAAGCTATATTATATTAATCAGAAATAGTATAGTTTGGGTCTGTGGGGTTTTGGTAAAACCCACAGACCTGGACTATACTTTTACACACCTCTATGGTTATTCGAATAGAAAAGCTCCAAAAATGAAATTGTCGCCCTATATAAGCAAGAACACCTCATTCTGGTATGTCTTTTTGAAGATCCACGATCTTGCAAAAGCAAGAAAGAATTCGTTAAAGACCCAGTACAAATAACAAAAAAAAAGGACAAGAACTTACCCTATACTGAACTCAACCTCAGGGATAGTTCCCCGGATCAAAATACTAAACTTGTAAAAAAAAAAAAAAAAAGAAATAATAAAACATACGTATAAATTCTACGGTTCTGATAATAAAAAAAAAAAATCATAAATTTAATTGGCTGATCTGAATGTCAATTACTGACGCACCCATGTAATTAAATATGAAGTCAAATTTAGATGCGTCAAAAATTTTAGAGTGATCTACAAATCCGCGGATATGAGCATCTTTTCTCCAAATTTCAAGTAAAATAAAAACATCCCTGCTGATTTAATATATTTTTAGGTGCTGAACAAGTTTACTTAGTGTATTTTGTTAGAATTAATTAGTAAAATTTTACGAATTATAAGATTTTATAGAATTTTATTAATAAAATTTTATAAAATCTTATGATTCACAAATTTTTACTAATTAATTCTAACAAAATGCACTAAGTAAACTTGTTCAGC
>QKWP01000804.1:167216-198246 GCA_003550325.1 Gigaspora rosea
TAGTATTTTGAATAATATTGTGTATTAGGAGGGAATTATTGCAGGTAAGCCAATGGAAGTAGGAATCAGGTTGATTACACTGAAAGCAGTTAGGGTTAGTGTAAAGGTATGGAAAGATTTTGTAGTAGTGGAAATATGAGGATAGTTCATTAAGAAGCATTTTACATTTAAAAGCTTTTAGATAGTTAAGTCTGAAATTAGTAATATTGTGTGTAGGTTTTTGGTTATGATTAAAGTATTTCCATGTAGAATTCCAGTCAATTAAATGAGTAAAGCCTGACCATTCACTATTGCGTTTTTGTGAAGACCACATAGCAATAATGTGGGCTTTACAAATATCCTTAACAAGATATCTAGTTGGATGTTCTATAGGGAAATTATTCCACTGCAATATATAGTATTGATTATAAATATTATTATAATTGAGCTGCAGAGTTGATAATGAAGTATAGTGGTTTTTGGCTAGCGAATCTGCTATATTGTTAAATAGATTATCAGAATGTGCTTGAACTTTAGTAAAATTAAATTGAATATTGAGAGATTTGACTATATTAAGGAGAGTTTACCATATAGGCCAGTAGTTGGATTTAAATTGTTTTGTAGATGCATGGTTTAGAGTAATTAGAGTTTGATATTTGGAGATAATTGATTGAGAGTCTGTGAAAATATGAACTTGAGAATTGCGTGATACTGTAGTGATTGCTGATAAGATAGCCATTAATTCTGCTTTATAAGAGGATGGTCATAGTTTAATTGATACTGAGAATTGATGTAAAACTTGGTTATTCAGAATTTGGACCCAACCTATGCCTATTGAGCAGCGATCAGTGCCAATATTTGTGACTGAGCCCTCAGTATAAAATGTAAAGGAGGACTGTATAGCATTATTAAGAGCAATTTGTTGAAAAGTAGTAGTTGCCTAATTTGGATGAAATATATTAGATACTATTTCATTGTTAATATTGATTAAAGGTAGTTGAGGTATAGTTAATGGGTGTTTAACAGCTGCAGAGCAAATTAAATTTAAAGGTTTGTATATAGATTAATATGAGATAGTGAAGAATATTAACCAAGAAATTGTATAGAGAATATAATTGGGACTTCAATAGTACAAGTATGTTGGATTCTTTTGGAGTTTAAATGATAATTTGAACAGCGTTCAAATTGTATTTCTGGGGATGGATAAAATAGAGTGTGGTTGGTATCAAAGCTAATTTTCCAATAACTAATAGATGCTATTTTGTCATCCAGATATTTTCTAATTTTTCCAATAATAATATTGTTATCTTGGTATGTTAGAAGCCATGGTTTGAGCTTTTTTGGAAAATAATCTATATTGTAAGCAAAGGGATTAATACCAGGAGATTGGTAATGTAGTAGTAGAGTACGGTAAAGCCCATGAGAAGTAACTTTATCCTCAAGATATAAGAACTATAGTGGTTGTCTACCTTTTGGAATTTGGTGAAGTCTTGGTGATAGATCTTGCTAGCAGAGTAAAGTGCTATTATCAGCAGTACATAGCTGTTCTAGATATAAAATTTTGTGATGTCTAAACTGTTTTTTGAATTGAATATATTGTGGATGTTGAATAAGGATAGGTTCAATTGGTTGATGTGCATTACTAATTGTTTTTGGCCATATAATTTCTTGATTAGCAGTTATTTGCATATTAAGATGAGTAAGAAGTTGGATAATTTCGAAGTTTGTAGTATATTTATTGGGTCCATCAATAATAGGTTGTGAATGTTGAAGTATATTTGTAGTTGACCAGAGATTGTTTTGTAATTGTTGTAGTCTAATATGTGTAGTTGTTCCTAAAATTGAGAGATCATTGATTCTATGAAGAAAGTTGGTAATATGGTGTTGAAGTTGAATATCCCAAATATTATGGATATTATAAAAATGGTGGTTAAGCATAGTACTATTAGAAATAGACCGTGATAGATTTGCTTTGTGCTTAGCTACTATTAAATATTTAGCTAAAATTTTAGTGCATATTGTACGTAGAAGTACTATATTATGAATTCTATATTCAAGTGTTGGGATAATTATAGTATTAATAACATATATAATTTGTTTGTCCGTAATTTTTTTAGTACTGGCAATATTAACTAGTTGAAAAACCTCTTCTTGAATAAGTTGGATTTGTTTAGATATTTTGTTATCTAAAATAAACCAACATCCCAAAAATTTGAATGGTTGGTTTTTAGAAATTCTTGGTATATTACAGTTAAGAAAAGAGATATTATAATTGAAGTTATTATTGGTAATAAATAGGGATTTATGGGATTAACTTGTATATTTGCCATTTGGTAAAATGAAATAGCTATATTAATAATTTGTTCTAATTCAGTTTTAGATTGAGTGATCCATAAAGTGTCATCCATATAAGCCAAAACTGATAAAAAAGTATGAAGTTTTTTGGTAGTTAAATATGGTGTACAAAGGCTTGTTTGCCAAGATGTAGTAAGTGTATAGCCAGTAAACTGAGAGAATATATAATGAATAAGAGGATCATAATAAATTCTCCAAAATAGAGGAGTTATTGTTTCTCCTTGGTCTATACCATTTTTAACTAAATAAAAATTAGTTAGCCCAAGATTAGTAATAACTCTATTGTGTCAGTCAAATAAAAGATTAATGAGTATATTGATAAGTTGAGTAGGCATTTGAATTCTAGCCAAGGATTTCTGAAAAAAATCAAAATTAACAGAGTCATAGGCTTTGCTCATATCCTGCGATATAAGCCAAAGTTGAGAACTGTTACATGATGCATCCTCAATAATATTATTGAGTATATGAATAGGAATTAAGGTACTATTGCCTGGAAGAGCAATAAAGTTATAAGGCGATAAAATTTTGTGTTTTGTAAAAACATGATTAAGACGATTAGTAAGGAGTTTAGTGTAAAGTTTTTTGATATGTTCTAAAAGACTAATAGGCCATGTATTTGAAAGATTACCATCAAAAATTGGTTTTTTAGAAATAGGAAAAATTCTTCCTTCTTTCCATTGTTTAGATATAGATTGTTGTGTAAGACATCTATTAAAGAGAGCTGTAATAGCTTGAAAAAAAGAAAGTCCTGTATGCTTAATCATTTCATAACTAATTCCAGATGGGCCACAGGCTTTGTTATTAGGGAGATGGCAAAGTGTAGTAGAGACTTCATCAAATGTAAATTCTTCCAAAATGTGATTGTACCAATCAGTATTAATATTAGATTTAGGGTCATATTCAGCTTTCCAATGAGTATTATAAAGATTATAGTCAATATTATGAGTGTGGGTCCATTGATCAAAATGATTATGAATATGGTCCTTAATAGCATGAGGTTCTGTAATAGTGCTTGTATCTGTATTAATATTATTGAATTTAACTGGGTCTTTATAGCAATTAAGAATACTATTAATCATTGAAGTTGGGTTGGTAGCAAGTTTGTTACATCTTTTAGAAATAGCATTATTAATTTGTTGTTTTATTTCTTTAGTATTTTCAATATTACGAGCATGAAATAGTGCTTTCCATTCAAGATTTGTGGTAGAGATCCAGTTTGGTAATAGGTTATGTGTAGTTGGTAATAATGGAATATTAATCTGGTGTTGAGTATTAATATAATTAATGTTTTGGTTGAGGTGTAATGGAATAGAAGTTTGATTTTTGATTGCAATCTTTATTTGTCTAATAATATTACTAAGTTTTTTGAGATTGTAGTGAAGTTTAGTTGCTTTGGATGAGAAATTATGTTAGAAGTTGTGAACTTTAAATTTTTTGTAGAGAATATGTTGAAGTGCAGCATTAATTAGACTTGTTTGAATTTTGTGCCAAGTTGTTTCAAGTGATTCTGTAGTATTTGTTGATAGTGGAGTATAGTTTAGAGTTAGATTTTGGGTTACTTGATCTGAAAAATTTTGCCATTGTTCAGAGTTCATAGACTTGTAATCAAAGACTTTTCTACGAGTTTTAGTACTATATCTTTTGGTTTTAAAAAGAGCATATGGAAATGACCATCTTGATATTAGAATTGTATGATCGCTATTAGTACTTGTGTTGGTTTGATCAGATTCAAATTTAGAAAGATATCTTAGAATAGGATTATGTGCCCAAATATAATCAATAGTACTTTGGTATCTGCTACTTTGCCAAGTTGGTAAGGATGTTTGTGTGTGTTCTGCAAGATTATACATGTTATTAAACTGGAGGAATTGGAGCAATTTGTATTTAATTGCTGATGATATATTGTTTTGAGATGCATTAAAGTCTCCCATAATAATTGGTTGAATATTATTGTTAAGGGATTGGTTTATCAATTGAATAATATTATTTTGTATATCCAGACTAAGTTGTAAATCATCTGAAGGTAAGTAAACTGATATAATTCTAAATTTAAAGTCATGTTTAAAGAAGAGATCAATAGCAACTGCATATCCAGAATAGGTAAGAATATTATGAATATGTGGTCTAAGTATATTAGAAATCATGATTGCAGTACCTGCTTTGGAGCTATCAGTACTTGCCCAAAAGTATGAAAATTGTGAGGATTTAATGAAGTAGGTAGAGGAATTATTAGAAGATATTTTAGTAATACAACTAATTTGAATATCATATGAGAGACAATAATGTTCCCACATTAGCCTTTTGAGGTTGTTGTTGTATCCTTGAACATTATGTGTGCATATTGATAAATTGAGAGGAGAAATCTGATCTTGTGATTTAAGTTCAACATCAGAGTAATGTAGTAAATCTTCAAAAGGTGGAAATATAGTGTGGTCTGGTATAAGATTTTCATATGGAAGGTATATGTGTGCTTCTGTAAAAATATGGTCGAATCGGGAATGTGGTTTAATAGAAATTTTTATATATTGTTTTGAATAAAACATAGGGTAATTTTCTTGTATATAATGCAAGAAAGAACTCACAGTTTGTGGAGAATGGAGTGTTCGTAGTCTATGGTAGTAAAGAAATTTGTTATAGCATGCTTTTGGATTGTATATTTCAAGAGGGTTAGGATTGGGATTCAAGAAGAAGTTTCTTTCACTTATAAAGTTTGTAGGTAGTTTAATTTCTTCATCACTAAAGTCTTTTTTAAGTAAGGATTCATCATAAATTTCTGATATTGGGTAGTTGTTAGAAATGGAAGTAGTTAGTAATAGAGAAGTATTAAAAGAGAGTTGTACTTCAGAGGGAGATGAAGATATGGTATCTGAAGTACTGTAATTGTTTTCTGTAGAAGCGCTCGCCGTATACTCGGTTCTCACAGTTGTGCAAGAAGCTAAAGTCTGCTCTGTACGTTGAGTCTAACCATTATTAATTAGTTCTTTCACGTACAATAATGTGTTTTTTATTTACACATACATATATTATCAAATAGCAAATACCACCAAGTAAAACCACTTATTCTAACTTCTACTCCTAACTCTAACTAATTATAACTAAACATCCTAATACTAATATTAACTAAATACCCTAACCCTAACTATTCTAAATAACAAAATTCTAAAACAGTATCCACACGACCACTATATAACAAAGATTGCATTGCACTACAAAAATGCTATCCAAGTTACCACAAGAACATCGTCACTTTACTACAAGAATGGCGTATAATTACCACAAGAATGTCGTCGAATTCTGCAAGAACGCCATCGCTTCACTACAAGAACGCGTACAAGAATACCATCACTTTACTGCAAGAATGCCTATCGAATCACCACAAGAACACTGTCAAATTACTGTAAGAATACCGTTACTTTATTGCAAGAATGCCGTTATTTTACCGCAAGAATAATGCTATTTCACCACAAGAATGCCATCGTTTCACTTCAAGAACGGCATCGCTTTACCACAAGAACACCATCGAAATACCGCAAATCACTACAAGAAAACAACAAAAGTGTCAGTTATAATGATAACAAAAAAAAAACATACTGAAAAAAAAATACTTATCTTTATGTAGATTCGAGCAACCTACTTTCTCACCGATAATAATTCACTATTCCCAAAACTGAATGTACCAGTACTTCCATAAGGCAGGTGGGAGATCTCCATTCCATGATTCTTCTAATCCGTTTGGGGTCAACCTTTATGCCAGGGTTTTCTATGTTCTAAAAGAAAAAAATAAATAAATAAAATAAGAGAGTTATCATTCATCGCTAGTGCGATGCATCACCACCCCCGATCGACCAATCGGGATGCAGGATCATGTGTAATGTGAAATCGAAGCAAAACAAACTTTTTTTAAAAATCGCTTCTAACTTAAAATTTTGACTAAAAAACTACACTTTTTCTTGACAAAAAAAATTCCTTGCAAAATTTTGGGTTAGAAAGGCCTTCTAACTAGTGCTCTGCCAAACCTAATCATAACGCGGGTGCTATTTGTTTTGTTTTGATTAATGTAAAATCAAAACAAACAAAATAATTGGTCGATCAGGTGGTAGCGATGAATCGCACTAGTGATAAATATTAAAAATCATAAAATAAATACAAAAAAAATATCAAGTAACAAAAAAAAAATAAATAAATATAAAATGAATAGATGAACTAATCCAAAAAACTCAACTGCAAGAAAACGCGCTTTACGGATTGTTAGAATGGATGCCACATGACAGTTTAGAAATTGAAAAGGATGGAAATGGTAACAATAAAGTTTTGGCCGTAGGTAGTTTCGGCAAGGTATATAGAACAAGGTGAAGCGAAAGGATTTGTAGTTAAAATTTGCAAGAAAAGTAGTGAATTAGAGATAAATATAGCAGATGTAAGAAATAAAAAAAAATAAATATAAACAACGAAAAAAAAATATATAAATATAAAATAAATCAAAAAACTCGAAAATGAATAAAAAAATAATAAGTAAAAAAAAAATAAATAAATAAATATAATACGAAATAAAAAAAATAAATATGGTATATAAAACAAAAAAAATATATATATCAGATATATAAAACGAAAAAAAGTTTAATAGAAAAATATAAGTTACAGTATAAGTTATAAAAAAAAATAAATCGAGGATCAATATAAAAAAAGATCAAAAAAAAACAGATCTGGTACGTTATGTAACATCAGATCACGAGAAAGCAAAAATCTGTATAGTGATTAATATCCATTAATCGCTATATATCGGTTTCAATAAATGTTACAAATCATAATGAAATCCAGATTAAAATGAAATGATAGTATAAAATTTTGAAAACTAAATTTTTTTGGGGTGCATTTTTTAGGATTAGGGTTTAGGGTTAGAGTTAGTTTTAAAAAAAATTATAATAAACAAGTATTAATAGGGTTTAGAAGGCTAGCAGGTTAAGTATAGAATGTAGATTTCATTTTAAATTATGATCTGCAACAATAAATATGATAAAAATAAATTAATAAATATACAGCGATAGTATAGCGATTTATATTTATTTATGCTATCTATCGATTATAAATATATATCGATATATAACTAGTTTATCGATATATATTGTTAATTTTTAATCGATATATATTGATTAATTGTTATATATTGAAATTTATCTATATAAAAATTTTCCAATGTAGTACTAATCTATAGTGATTGTCGTAAAATCATGATCGCTTAAATCATGCATTCTTATGGGTTGAAAGTGGACCAGTCTGAGGTCTGGTCCCAAACTGAACGTAATGGGACTGGTTAGTCAACCAGTTCATAAACCCCGGTCCAGTTTATAGTTTGCTACCAGGACTGGTCTTTTGAACCAAGACCGAACCAGGACAGGCCTTAACATCTCTAAATATAAGCACACCATCAATTCACTACAAAAACACTGTCACAAAAACGTTGTTACTTTACTACAAGAACACTGTATAATCACCACAAGAATGTTGTCGAATTACTACAAGAACACCACCATTTTACTACAAGAACGTATACAAAACCGTTAATTCACTACAAGAGTGCTATAATTCACTACAAGAATGCATACAAGCACACAACAAAAATACTGTCAAGTTACTATGGCACTTTCCTACCACAACGTCGAATTACTACAAAAATGCCGTTACTTTACTGCAAAAAGTCCGTAAATCAAACAAGAACACTGTCTAATCACTACAACAATGCCGTCGAATCACTACTAGTGTTCTGACCTGTCATAAAAATCCCAACTCGGGTGACTCGCGGGTGGTCACCTGGGTCACCTGGGTGCAGTGTATAAAATCTGATCCCAAAAGTATGTGAATCTTGTGCACATTGTACACATAATTTATGTGAACAATTTTAAAAACTTGTGCACTATATAGCTTTGTTATAATTAAATTTATATAGATAAATTTGAATATGCATACAATAAATTATGTGCACAGTGTGCTCTATGTGCACATTTTCTAATTTTACTAATGATTTTGGTGCACTATTTAGCCCAAAAGTATGTGAATTCTGTGCACATTTCTAGCCAAAAATATATAAAACTTTTTAAAAACATGTGCATATGAGCACATTGTGCATATAGATTTTATTTTATTTTTATTTTTTTTTATGTCAAAGTTCCCGCTCTGGGTGAGAGTTTATTTAATCAAGCCTGTGGATCAAGGGCGCCTCTTTGGGCACCCCACAATTGAATTACATTGAATGAGAGTACAACTAGCCACACGTACAACTTTTGGTTGTCTAATTAAATAGTCCGCCTGAAGGTTCTACACTAGTTGCCATACCTACAATCCAATTAGAGAATTGCCTATTTAAACCTTCTGGTCCAAGCTTCGCATGTCAATCATACTTGTATTACCAGTACAGCCTCCGATACATTAGTTAGTCGAAGACAGTCCCAGATGTTAACTACATCCCCTTAGGACTAATTTATCCTTGCGGTACACTTGGTAGAGCATTCCCTTCCTACACAGGTATTATCTACACTTCGGTAACTTTACATTATCTACTTCTGCCCTTGTAAAGTTCACACCAATCCCGGCACCTACCATTACTTTCCTACTGGTCCATCCCCGGATATCCAAACTTTCAATCCAGTTGGTCCGGAAGGATTGATCTACCCAGCATTAGGTGCTACTATAGTTTTCTTCCCCTGGTACCTAATTCCGAAGCATAGGTTCTTTTCCTTTGGTACAACAGGTTGGTAGAACCTCTCCTCCGAAGGTTATATCGTCTAGTTCTCCAGCTCTGGTTTTCAATATTGCACATAGATTTTATATACTGCTCGGGTAAATACTGGATAGTAAAAAAATTTCACTACAGGTAACTCGCAGATAAAAACCCAGGCCACCCAAATGATATAAAAAATTTTATTAGTCTAATTCTAAAAAAAAAAAAAATATATTATAACTTATATTAATTTTTCCCAATTTTTGCATTTTTCATTTTTAATACCATCATGTTTGACACAGGTTATAACAATTTCTTATCTGTGACCCATACAGGTCACCCGACCCCAGTGTCTGAAATTCAATTTTTAAATTAGTTGCGGGCTGCAACTAAATAAAAAAAATAGTTGCGGATTATAAGAATTTATAAAAATTTAGTTGCGCATATATGCATTTAATCAAAATTTATAAGTAAAATTTGCAAATTTATGTGCGGAATTTGCACATGCACTTCAGATTTTAGTTGCGAAAATTTAAAATTTGTTGCGGTCCGCAAACTCCGCAACCCAATTTCAGACACTGCCCGACCCGGGTCAAAATACTAGATACAGCCTGAATATATAGTTTATAACCAACTCATATGGGTCACCCACATGAGTGACCCGTGGGTTGACAACCTGGGTGGGCCATAATTCGATCCAGATGACCCGAGTGGTACCTACTCAGGTCAGGACACTACTGTATATTCCCGAAAATAAGCTACCTCCTGATTTTTTTCAAAAATCTCAAAAAATGCATTGGTAGTTGCTACATATAAAACTTTTTTTTCTACTAAGTAAACTTCAAAAGTTCGATTAAGTAAAGTTGTTCAGCGCATCAAAATACACCTATAGTAAAAATTTGGTGTCATTTGGCAACTTTTTATTAGTAGTTTTTTAATTTTTTCAAAAATGGCTATATGCTAAAAATAAGCAACTCCATGTTTTTTCGCATAATTTTTGGCCCAAAAAGGTAGCTTATTTTCGGGAATATATGGTAATCACCACAAAAATACCATTGAATCACCACAAAACGCTATCAAATTACTGCAATAATGCTGTTACTTCATCACAAAAACGACATCAAATTACCACGAAACGGTGCCAAATTACCAAAAACACTATACCAGAAAAACTCACAAAAATGCTATAAAAGATCAAAAAATGTATTAGTATAAGTTGTAACAAAGCTAACAAAAAAAAACAAGGAAAAGAATAAAAAAATTACTTATTCTCATACTTAGTAGATTCGTGTAATCTACAACTATTTTTCTGTTCTAAAGAAAAAGTAGCAAAAAAAAATAATTAATAATAAATAAAAAAATAGTTAATTCAAAAAAAACTTATCTGCTATAATAAGATGTTCTAAAATAGATCGTAACGATCTGATCATGATCTTGTATATCATAAAAAAAAATTTAAATAAATAAATGAAAAAAATAAAAAAAATTAAAAAATTAAAAAAAAGAGTGAATCTATTTGTCGCCGGCGGTGACAGTCACCGGAGTGTGATTGACCAATTAGATCAAAGGATCATGTGTAACGTAAAAAATGCAAAACTTTGATTTTTTTAAAAAATCACTTCTAACTTAAAATTTTGTCTATGAAACTACTTTTTTTTATGCAAAAAAAAAATTCCTTGCAAAATTTTACTAAATACAAAGCTGTACCCGAACTCTAACTATGGCTTTAACCCTGACCCTAATGATAGTAAGTTTTGACGCTTTTGCTTGAATGTTACACAATCTAATTGGTTGATCATGCTCTGGTGACTGCCACTTCCGGCGACAAACACATTTTTTCTAAAAAAAAATATAAAAAAAAGATTAAATGCATTAATAAAAAAAATAAAAAAAAAATAAATAATAATATGATAAAACAAAAACAATAAATAAAAATAAGAAAAAATTTAAAAAAAATAATTGTAAAGTTACACCAAAGTTGGACTAGTGTTGAAGTCTTTCTTCAGGAGTTAAAGTTAAGTATAATTTTAAAAAAAAACTTATAAATAAAAAAATAAATAAAAATGTAATATAATAAAAATTAAAAATAAAAAAAATATTAAAAAAATCGAAAATTATAAATAAATAAAATCGAAAAAATTAAAAATTAAAATAAGAATTAATGTAAATGTACCCTATGGGTACATTAAATTTTTTGTACCCTTTATTTTGATCATACAATATTACAAAACCTGTAATACTGATATAGTTAGGGTTAGGGTAAGAACTATGTTATGGTTTGGGTTTGGGTTTGGCTATTATTTAGTAAAATTGCTCAAGGAAAACTTTTATTAATGCACAGAAGGTGGTTTAGTATGCAATTTCTTGCGAAATAAGCGATTTTTGTCAAAACGAGCATTTGTTTTGAATTTTTCTGATCGTGTAACGTTACACCTGATCTTAAATTTTATGGCGATCTTATAGGACACATGATGGGGTACATGTACCTTAGGGTACATATAAATAAACTCTTAAAATAATTATTAATTAAAATAAAAAAAAAATTAATTAAAAAAAAATCAAAAGCATTAAAAAATAAATTCAAAAAATTAAAAAAAATTAAAACAAAAACAATGAAAAAAATGAAAATAAATGAAAATAAATTTAAAAAAAGATATGTTTAAAATAAATTAATTCAAAAAAAAATAAATAAATAAAATTAAAAATAAAAAAATTAAATTATAAAAAATTTAAAAAAAAACAATAACAATAAAAAAAAATAAAATTAGAAAAATAAAAATATGAAATAAAAAAATGTACTTTTTTTATATTTGTTTATTTATTTATTTATTTATACAATATAGTGGAAATAAAAGTAAATTCCGGTTATTCTTTACTATAGAAATTTATTTACTTTTTATTCCCACTATTGTATATACACAAATTTTAAAAAAATCTACAAATTAAAATTTTTTATAAATTTTTGCAGTTTTTTTTAAAAAATTTTGGATTATTTAATAATTTTGAAGATTATTGCAGATTATAATAGGCAGCACCTATAATAATCTGTGAAGATTATACTTTTTAAATATTTGTACAGATTTTTGACAAAAAATCTGCAAAGAACTGCAAAAATCTAAATTTTGAAGATCTTTGCAATTTTTAAACAAGATTCTGCACTTATTTGATAAATTTAAAGATTACTACAGATTATTAATGTTTTTATTTTTCCAATGTTGAATGTAAACCATACTCTATGTACTTTATACTAGGGATAGGAATCAGCTATATGATTTAGTTGACGAAATCAACTAAACATAGTAATTTACATATGAATTTTTTAATTGACTAAATCAATCTCTATCTCTATTTTATACTATGTTCCTAGTAAAAATAATTTTGTTTTTGTTATTTAATTTAGTATTTGCATTTGACTTTTTTATTATATTTTAAAACATTTATTATAGCTAATTTGAAAATTAGCAGAACACTTAAAAAATTTTCTTATTTTTGAAACTTTTTAGATTTATTTTATGAATTATCTAACTCTTTGGAAATTGTATCACTATTATCAGACTGAAGTTCTGAAGACTATAACATGATTCTGAAGAGATAGATATTTTATAAGATGAAAGCAGGAGGTTTCAAAAATGAGAAAATTTTTCAAGTATCCCACTAATTTTCAAATCAGCTATAAATAAAAAGTGATGTGTGTTATTTTGGAACATACATGGGCACTATTTTGAGCAAAATAGCTAAATTTTTTGAAAAGTCAAAATCTGAATTAACACCCAGGCCCACTATTACACACAAATATGGTATAGTAAATGATAACTTCAACAAAAGAAATTTCAACCATTAACTGTCCTTAAAAAAAGTAAAGTTAGTTAAACAATGTTTCATAAAGTGAAAGAAACAAAGTAGCCAACAAAAACTCCAATAGCAACACCACTAACAAGATACATAGCATCAAAAGTAATGAACCCACCAACTGGTTACTCCAACTACAATGACAGCTGCTCCAAAATAACACAGTACTAAAAATGACAAATTCCATACTGGCAACTCTCCAACAATGATAATACCGGAAATAGCGAAAGCCTATTGCTTGAAAGAAAGTACGATAACATTTAGTTAAATGCTTTAAAAAAAGAAAAATCAAAATTGCATGAAAAAAAAGCTGATAATCATTATCAATCATCAACTGTTTATATCCCATGATTACCAATATAGATGATATTACCTAGGATGAAAATTACTTAAAATCTTTAATTACCGTACATATTTATGTTACTAAAATAGGAGTAAGTTCTATAACAAATTTTTTATACTAATTTTCATTATAATTTCAATGCAGGCTAACTCAATCTTTAACTATATACTTGTACCAGAATAGAAGTTCTGTAATAAAATGTCTTATAGTAACTCATAATAAAAATCATAATAATTTCAATGCAACTTATTCAACTTTAACCTATATACTTTATATAGAGTAGAGTAAAACAGTTTGCTGGAATAACAAGTAAGCTCTGTAACAGAATTTTTATAGTGATTTATAATAGAAATTGTGATAATTTTCAATACAACTAACTTAACTTTTAACTATATAATGTGTACTACTGCAGTAGTGAACAAGTTCAGTAATTAAATCTTTCTAGCAACTTCGATAGAATCATGATAATTTCAATGCAAACTAAATTAGCCTTTAACCACATATTTGTGTTAACGGAATAGAAGTAAGTTCTATAACAACTTTTACTGTAACTCACGATACAGTAAGAATCACTATAATTTCAATACAATTAAACTTTAAATACATACTTGTATTACTAGAATAATGGGAAAGTTATGTAACAGAATTTTTACAAGAAATTCATGATAAGAATCATGATAATTTAAATGCAACTAAATACAGTAACTCAACCTACTTTGGATATATAGGCAGTTATAGATTAAATAAAAATTGAATATATTATAATAATTATTATTTATGAGTTTATATTAACTATATATTTTAATCAATAATACTTATTTATTAATTATTTGTACAAAATAATGCTTAATTCCGGGCAACGCGACGGGTCATATGCTAGTGTCTTTATATAATATTAGTTGATATACATACATCGTCAGGAGTAATGTTAAAGAAATCAGGAAACAGGAATCATCAATTTTTTTTTTTTTTTAATGCTATGCAAATTCACATAATTTTGCAAACCGCAATAATAGACTTTGATATCATCTAAAAGACATAATAATAATTTAATAATTTATTAATATAGTTATTAAAGTTTATAGGGTTTTTTTATTTATTATTTGTAAATGCCTCCGCTTTTAGCGAAGACCTTCGCTGGCGAATTGTATATCTCTTTTATGATGATTATAGCAGAGTTATTGCATATTAGTAAGTCAATGGTAACAAAGGTGCAGTAAGCTGGTAGATATAGAATTTTAATTCAGATGACATGCAAATAAATATATTTTATCATATATTTCTTTATTATTTCAAGTAGGGTTGTTAATTGGAATACTCCAGACACTAATAAAATATATAACCCACTTCTGGAGTGCACCGGAGTGGGTTATATGTTTTATTATTGACTGGAGTGCTCTATTGACAACCCTAATTTCAAGTGATCTTTTACAACTATCTATAAAGTTAATACAGTAACTATATTACAGCTGTATTCATAAATTCAGGAACAACTGAAAAAATTGCCGATGACCGAATCGATAAGTTACTGAGTTGGAGTCAATAAGCAGCTGACTTTGGCCGAACTCAGAAACTTATCGATTCAGTCATCGGCAATTTTCAGTTGTTCCGGAATTTATGAAAACAGCTGTAATAAATTATTAATTTATTATTAAGTCTTTTAGATGATATCAAAGTCTATCAAATTCTAGCCTGAAGTCCAAAAAATACATAAGAAATCAGAAATCGGAAATCAAGAGATGTTTTTTTTTTGATGATCTCAAATTATGCAAGCCGCAATATCATAAAATTTGTTTTTATTCGGTTCCATATGATAATCAATTTATAGAAGATTATTTTACCGACGTTTAATTCATCGACAAGTTTATTTTATAAATTACACTAACTTTAACTCAATATTAAACTGATCCCAACAATGACCAGAATTATTTTGTCAGTGTGAACTTGTAGATGAATTAATCGTCGGTATGTCCGTAAATTAATTGCCTGTGAATTAAGCTGTCTGTGGAGTGATTATCGGTGAAATAAACGGATCAGAAATACTCTTAAGCAGTTGTTTTCATAAATTCTGGGACAATTATTTCGGCCGAAGTGAAATCACCACCATAAAAATTTCAGCAGCCAATCAAATTTCAAGATCAGGTGTAACGTAGCACGATCAGAAAAATTCAACCGTTTTGTCAAAAATCGCTTATGGCTCAAAATTTAGTCTATGAAAGGGCCTTCTGCGCATGGTAAAAAATTTCCTTGCAAAATTTTGATATATATAGATAGTACTTTTAACCCTTACCTCATAGCAATACCCTAACCCTAACCAAACAAAACAAAATTTTGCGATTCTACCCTTGTAAATTCGTTTCGGCCGAATTCGAAAAGTTTTTGAATTCGGTGTTATCGGAATTGGATTTTCGGCATTACAGTAATGTCCAGGATTTATGAAAACAGTTGTAACTCATAATAAAAATCCATGCATATTTATTATTCCAAGCTTTTAAAATCGTTTAGTAACCAAATAAATGTCTCTACAATTTTTTTTACCTGGGTGTCCATATCATCGTAGCCGTAGAGAACTACTAAAGGTTTAGACAACCAAAAAATTGGGTTTCCACCATTATCTAACCCGCATTTCAGAAAATACCATCTTTCTGAGTCAGTAACAACTAGGGTTCCAAACCGGTTTGAAAATTTCTACCCGTGACCCGTCGGGTCAACCGTCTTTTCCAACCGGGTACCCGAAACTAAAACGGGTCACCCGAATATAATCGGGTAACCCGGGTGAATTCGGATGACCCGAATGAATTCGGGTGACCTGTATAAATAACTAATTACCTGAGGATATAATCGTTTAACCCATATAAAATATGAAGGGTAACTATTTGGTCGAAAAGTATCTGAAATTAGAACGACAAAAGACGATGGCAAGAAAAGGTAAGTAAATTAGGAAAAAAAATAAGATAAATAAATAAATAAATAAAATCAAGACTCACCTCATTTCTTTTTTTCTGTAGATTCGGAATTGGAGCAGTAAACCACCAGAATCAAAGGCAAGGTAAATAAATTATAAGATAGATAAATGAATAAATAATTTAGGAAAAAAAATAAGAACTCACTTTCAAATTCTTCTTTTATAGGTCCGGAATCAGAATGACGAATGATGATGAAGAGGTAAGTAAATTATGAAAATAAATAAATAAAATGAAGACTCACCTTATTTCTTTCTTTTGTAGGTCAAATCGAAACGATGAGTGATAACCGGAATCAAGGAGACTCACCTCTCAAATTCTTCTTTTTGTTAAGACCAGAATTGAAACGACGAATGGTAACGGCAAGAATAGGTAGATTAATTACGAATAAACAAATAAATAAATAAAGTGAAAACTCGCCTTATTTCTTTCTTTTGTAAGTCCAGAATTGTAACGATAAACGACTACTAAAATAGAGAATTAAGGTAGGGATTGGAACCATAGGTTTAGAATTTTATACGATTAATCGAGAATAATTTAACGGTTTTTAATCGTTTATTAAAACCTTTACTCATTTAACCGTATAAAATAAATAAACAATTAATCGCAGTTAAAAGAATAACAGTCACAATCCCTAGAAAAAAGTGATTATCTTAAAAGTGACGGACTTTGAAAGTATCATATTTCCGTATACAACCAGAAATGTACGTATGAGTCTATAAAATTTATATTAGTCCCTGATCTTAAATTATCTTAATCGATACGTATCGATATATCAATCGAATTTACCAACCGGGCCACCCGCTGATTATCGTGTTACCCATTGTAAAACGGGTCACCCGTTTATTATCGTGTTACCCGTTGTAAAACGGGTCACCCGGTTTGTCAAAAAAATAATCCGGTTGGCAAATTTTACGGTTCGGGTCATCGGGTACACGGTTACCCGGGTTATAGTTTGGATCCCTAGTAACAACCCCAAAAATATTTTTTTGGGTGGTTGCTACTGACTCACATTGCACGGTATTTTGTGCAATCCCCTGTATTAAATCTTTTGCCTTGACTTCCACTATCCCGACCACCTTTGAGGTTTGGGTCGAGACTAGTGCGAAGTCAACAGGCCCATGCCCAATTTTTTTTTCGGGGCATATTAACAACTTACCCTTGAAATGACCTGCAATCGCCAATAAAAAGGAGCTACCAGGTGGCTTCTTGACGCTTCATTTTCTAATGAGATATACTTGGACTTGAGGGATAAATCTAGTAAAAGATGTTGTAATCCTTCATTGTTTGCTTCTGTGTTTCCACATTTAAGGAGTGAAAACACAGACAATGTTGGATCATCAACATCTTCATCAGCAAGCTTATAAAGCTTACAAACTGCTTTAAAGGTCCAAGTCGAATATCCGCGTATAACCTTAGTAGATTCATTGCGGGTACGGTTTGTTGTTGTATTTTCTTTATCATCTCTCTTTCGTTTTTGCTTTGCAGCTTGCTATTATAAAAATAAATAAAATTTAAACATATTCTTTAGCATTAATAAAACTTTGCTCGAAACATAATAAAAAAATAATTTAAAAAAACCATGCAATGTCAGAAACACCCAATCAAATTTCCAAAACAGGATCTGCAAATTTTAAATTACACAAAAATATTATAGTCTATAATATTTTGCTTAAATGCAGATCACTACTATATTCACTACTTACTCTATTTGACCAATAAATACAAAAAATTTGAAAAAAAATATCCTTTAAAAAATTCATAAAAATTTACTCACACTTCCGTGTTCATCAATAATCGTCGTCCAAACCCTTTGGAGTCCATTGTTAAGACGCTCTGAGTTAACCTATTATAAGACAAATGTATATTTAAAATTGGTTTAAAAACAAAGGGCTATCTTAAATATAAACTTTTGCTGACAAAATTACCCTTCAAGATTTTCTGACCAGACTAATCTAGTTCTTATTTGTATATAAATTATATTTTTTCTTTGTTGATACAATAACAAATGCATTAATAAAATAAAAAATAATATACATATAAATAAAGAACTGGTACTCTTGTCTAAATTTTTTCAGATTAGTCCGATCAGAAAATCTTGAAGGGGTATTTTGTTATGAAGATCATATTGTCAACTTTTTAATAATTTATATTTATTAGGTTCAATTCGCCTTTTTTTTAAAAAAAATAAACTTTACCTTTTCTTTTAAAATATCAAAAGAATTCGTATCTAATACACTTTTAGCTGCATGCAAAAAAGTATCAGCGTACGAATATCAAGGTCTTTCCAGTTATTTGAAATTGGGGATGCAATAATTTTGTTACGAAAATGGTTTAAGAAACCTCGATACGTATAATTAGATTTTTTTTTTGTTTCAAATAAGCAGCGATAACTAAATATATATATATATATATTAGTAATATTCATACTATATTAAACAATATTTTTAAGATTACCTGAAGGTTCCATGATTTATTAAAAAAAGTAGCGAAAATCAAACAGGTTATAAAAAAGCAAAGAGGACGAAAGAAAAATTAGGAAAAAAAATAAGAAAATTAAAAAAAGATAAAAGTAAAAAAATAAAAAGAAAGAAAATAAAAAAGCGTAGTAAAAATAATAATTTATAAAAAAGATAAAGGTAAGAAAAAATAAGATAAAAAAAAAAAGAAAATCAAAAGCGGATTAAAAAATAATAATATAATAAAAAATTATAAACTGGAAAAGAAAAAAAAATAAAAAGATAAAGTAAGAAAAATAAGATAAAAAGAAACGAAAATAAAAACGCGTAATAAAAAATAATAAAAAGAAAAAAACGAGTAAAAATAAAAATGAGTGTAAAGAAAATATGGGGTGCGGACAATAGAAACAGCCCTTTTTTACATATATCTATAATTGAGTTTAATCATTTGTTTTGATTTTCGGACTGATCCGGGATTAATCAAATTTCACGATTTTGATTGGTTAAAGGTAGCAGGTGACTATCGGATAATCTCGTGATGTGTTGGCTCTACGAAGCCTCGTGTAATTTTTCTTTTACATTATCTTGAATTTTTATTATGCAAACCGACTTTCATTTATAATTGAAAAATGTTAATCATGTCAAAATTTATATGAATCTAATAAAAACTCATTTTTCAAAAAAATGTAAAAAAGGGCTGTTTCTATTGTCCGCACCCCATATGCGTATGTAAAGAAAATGTGCGTATGTAAAAAAAATATTTGTATAAAAAATAAAGAATAAAATGTAAAAGAAAATGCCAGGACACCGGAACCTGGGCTGGATTCTGTTCCTCGGATTTAAAAAGAAAGGAAGAGAATATATTAATAATAAAAAAAAAAAGGTGAAAAAAATTGTATAGCAATAGAAATAGTTATAGAAAGAAAATTGGATAGAAATATAAAGAAATAGAAAGAAAATGTGAAATAAAATTTTATAATAATAGTAGTAAGGAAAAGAAAATGTGAAAATAAAAAGTTTTGAAATACACAACGCGTTAGATAAATACTTGTTATTGTATGGGTATGTAGTGAATAACCGTGGCCGAAGGCCACGGGTTATTCATATACCCATACAATAACTATATTATTTCACGGTGTCTGACGTAATAACCAAATGAAAAAAGCACGGGTTGTTACATAAGACCCGTGGAATAAACAGTGGTATAAGCATTTTAAACTCCGCAAGTAAATTGATTCATTCGTAATAAAACATTCATCGTAATTTGTGTCCCTAGTGTATTGATACTTGAGTTTCAGAGAAATATAGAGAGAAATTCGAAATCATTTGTGAATCGGCATCACTTTCTTGTCCCTGTGCTATTCGTAGATCCGATATTTCTTGAATTAAAAAAAAAGAGCATATTAGTGATAAAAGCTCTTATATATAAAAATTGTAAACTTTTAAACTTTTGGTTGTTAGAACATACGTAAACACCGTAAATCATAACCCGCAGCGCGTAAACTTGATAGAGAACCGATTGTAACTCAAGCGCAACTAGAAAAATAAGCAGTAGTAAGATTGTAATGAATAAAAAATATTTCAAATAGGTAACTACAATATTGCATAACATATCAAATATTCGACCTTTTCATCTTATTCGAATTTAAGTAATTTTTCACTTTAGAAATTGAAAAATTTGAAATTATAGAATTAGATAGTACTTGTGATTTGATTCAATATTAATGTCAATAATTAAAATTAGATCTATCATAGACAACAGTTATATTCTAACCGGATTATGTGTGCTTATAGTGCTTTTTTTTTATTTAGAATAAGGATAAGTGCATAATTGATTCTTCCTTTAGAATCAGTAATCTCTTATTAATAGCAATGTTGAGATACCTGAATTCAGAATGCCCGGAGTGGCTACCGGAATATCCAAATACAGTAATTCTCCTAGTATATCCCATAAGCAGTCTCCAATGTTCTTCTAAAAATCTGCTAGGGGTTATTGCAAATAATAATAATTACTAAATTTTTGTTATCATAAAGTTAGGACGTCTGAGTCCAGAATGCCTAGAATATCCAAAAACAGTAATTCTCCTAGTCTATCTCTAGAGTACCTAGACTGTATAAAAATCTACTAGGAGTTATCCCTTTTTGCAAAATAAAAAATACTCTTTTCTTTTCAAATTAAGAGTTTCATACAACTTTCCACTTCAGTTGCATCAGCTGTATGATAAAGATGGTCAATACTGTTCGGTATCATGCCTGATATGGGATTATTGGAATTTTATTATTCTTGTATTACGTGACCGGTAAGCCACATTGGCTGAGAGGTTTCGAAATTGTTGGTCACGAACTGTAAGTGTGTTACTAACCAAACGTTAAAGTTAATAACCGCTCAAGAAAGTATTAAAAAAAAAACCGAAAAAAATTAGTAACAATCAGGAAGAGTACTAAACTAAAGAAAAGTATATAAACTATACTTCCCTAGTGCTTCTACTTGAATTCAGGAAAATACTTTCAATTCCTAAGCGATAGATAATTGAACAGCCTTAGTAATGGATAGTATTATCTTCATAAAATTTATTTATAAATTTCACTTATCTTAATAAACCAAGTTCTCCATATACGTGATGTTGGTTACTTTTAATATATTTTAATGTAAAAGTCACTTTTTCATAACCCTAATAATATTAGTAACGTTTTCTTTATAAAACACTATTGGATCCGTTAATATATTTAAAACCCTGAATCTTGTTAATTAGCGCTGGGTTTGTAACGCAAGTTTAATATTTATATCCATTTAATAGTTACGTTGGACGAAGTGTTCAGACATACCACAAAATTAAACGCTAATATTCTCAAAATATTACCATTAGCATATCAAATGTAAAATAGAAATATAACCTGTTGATCTGATACTGTTCAAACGGTTCGAACAATTTAAAGATTATAATTCATTCTTGGGATGATCAACATGATGGAAATTTGTTTTGATTGGCTAATCGACAAAACTCTGATTGGCTAAAATTGAAAAGATTTGCGTCTTTTATGAGTTAACTCAATACATGATCTACATACTACATAAATTGATTTCTTTGATATCTATATTTTACATCAAAAAGTAACCATAACCCTAACTAAATTTCACTTCGCTTTACCAATCCTCTTTTATAGTATTTCATGAAGCGATTAATTTTTAATCTTCTTATCTTGCTCACGTGAAACTCAAAACTTTCATTCAAAAGAAAACGTTATTTTTATTAGTTATCACCCTTTAAAAGTTAGAAAATACATAGTATTGTTATCGTATGACATATTGGTTCTGTCAGAATCGCTTCTAATGAAAGTTGGTGGAGCACTTGATCCCACTTGATCCCAAACTTTTATATGAAAGTTAAACGTTCAAAAAATTATCATAGAAAATTTCATGGGACTTTGATTATAAGAATTTCGATATTGCTACTTTTTTAGACTATATAAAAACTCGTGTAACTATAGATTGTCAATATAAAATAAGTATCCAAAACAAATTTCTATCATGCTGGGATGATTTTTGAATATTCTATATAAAAAACCAAAACAAAATATTAAAAAAAATATGAAAGTGTGTTATGTAAAGTTTTGGTAATGGGATTTTTTATGCTGGATCACCTACAAGATTTTCTGCCGTGACCCGTTTTTATTGCGCAGGTGATACAAACCAAAAAAGAGGGTCGGTCAAATCACGTGATACACGACCAATCAAATTATAGAATTTTGATGATCGGACGAAGCAAAACAAGAAAAAGCGAAAAACTTGAAAAATACCAAAAATAGCAGTCTAAACCTACCTTGGGTGTGTTAAGTAAAATGTCAGGAAGGCAATTTTGCTTACATATAACTACCTAAACCTGTCTAACCCTAATCCAAGATGGCCTTAACCTTAAAGTTAATTTGATAAAATATATATTATAAGAATTACTCCGCTTTAGACGTTCCCCAAAAAAGAAATCCGCTTTTGTAAGTGATGAGATAAAAATTTAGGTTAGACCTTAACGTTAAAGGCTATAGAAACAGATTAACACTCATTATATGCAAAATTTCTTCCCGGCATTTTTAATTAGTGCATCAAGGTCGATTTAAACGCGTATTTTCACTTTTTTTTTCCTTTCGTATGTCGTGATCAGTATTAAAATTCTTTTAAGTTCGTTTATGTTAGATGAGTGCCCAGCTAGGGCTTGGGTTTAGGTTAATATACTGATATAGTAAAATCGCTCAAGGAAAACTTTTTGTTAGAAATAAGCGTTCTTTGACAGAAGAGACGTTTTGAATTTTCCTGATCATATTACATTACATTAATTATGGGTTTTATTAGTTGATTATCACATGGCGCGAATTTTTATGGTGAAAAAAAATATCAATTTATATATTAATTTTAATTAATATGTAAAGTGACCAGTTTTTTGGCTTTACCATAAATCATTTGAGTGGCATTTAATGTTCGCATATTCTTTTTATATGTATAAACTTCTAGAGTAACCATTCCACTTACAGAGAACCCTCCCTAATTGCACACTCTTGGGACTGAATTTTAATGACGTGCACTTAGAGAACAATAAGAAAAGGTGCATTTATGGAGGTTATCTATATTGTATATTTGGGCCCAAATTTAAGCATGCATTTAGGGTGTGCACTTATAGAGAGTGCACTTATGGAGGGTTCTCTGTACAGAGAACCCTCCCTAATTGCACGCTCTTGGGACTGAATTTTAATGATGTTGTTATAGAACGAGTTTTAGTATTAGTTTCTTTAATGTATTTTCTAGTATTATTTAATCATATTTTTTTGATTATTTTATTATCTTATTTCATTATATTATTTTGTATTATTAACTATAAATGGCTTAGTTAGAAGTATGTGTAACATGGTTAACATTTCTACCATTTCTACCATTTTTACCATTTCTACTATTTTTACCATTCGTACCATTTTAAATAATAGCTGTAAAAGATATATAAACTCTAGTTTTCTACCTTCCTGCATATTAGACTCAGATTTCCCTTCTCCTCCCTCTAACGCTTAAAATTAGTTGTATCTCTTAAATAATATTATCCAAATAAATAAAATATATCTTTGCTCAATAAATATACTCTTGCCATTTGATTAATATAAACTGAACTGCTCTAGTAAAGTAATATTCCACTTCTACACCACTTCATATCTTCTCTGACCCTTACAAGATCCCTGTTACTGTGTGCTGTATTGCAAGTACTATATTGAAGGCTATTGTTGCTTGTAACGTGCTTTCTGGCAGAAACTATTTAAAACAGCTGGAATACTAGAACCTCTCCTTTGCAAGGATATCTCTTGATTACCTCTTCTCTTCCTTTTATCTTCTTTAATTAAGTAATTGTTTTTGGTTTTCCTATCGGATTAAAAGAGATTCGTTCAGAAGAGCGCATTTTTTGCACCAGTATTTTCCTGTTGAATTGAAAAAGATTCATTCAGAAGGGCATACTTGAAGCCTTTGCTTTTGTAGCACTTGTTTGTTTTGAATTAGTTATTCTAAAATCAGATTTGCATTTTATTCTATCTTCTTACAATTTATAATAAAAACCCCAACTTGTTAAATTTAAAATTTGAAATTATTAAATTATTAATTAACCTCTTAGACCTCTATATAAATAGAGCTTACCAAATCTATATAGAACAAATTAAAGCATACAACACTAATCACCCTTCTACTCTTGCCGTAGAAGTCCAACAAGTTATTAACCCAAATCTATCTTGTACAATTTGCTATTCTCCTGTCCACTATTTTCAAGCTTTTCTTGATACTAGCTATACTCAACAAACTATTGCTACTTTTCATACTCTCTGCAAGCATAATAATTATAACACCACTAGAGCTGCACTAGAGACATTGTTTTTAGCTGTCGCTATAATAATCCCAACCTTAATCCTACTGAAATTATTGCAGCTCTCCTTCGAGAATATACTCGATTTACTCTTCAACCTATTCTATCTTTTAACTTTCAAGAAAACGCTTTTGATCTATATATCAAAGGCCCTACTCTAGCTACATCAGCAAATTTATAGTAGCGCAATATTTCGAAAGATCTTGCGAACATGCAAAATCTTTTGAAGATTTCGTATATGCAATATTTTTCGAAATATTTTGCAATGTATTTCGAAATATTGCAGGTTTCGAAATATTTCAAAAATGTTTTCGAAAGTAAATTCGAAATATTTTTTGAGCGGACTGGCTGTGACTGGCTGGATCAGTAGATATATAACCTGGGTCATACCAAGGACACATTGGACTATATTTTCAAAATACTTCAATTAATCTGCATATCTGTATTACAAGATCAGATTAGATCTTTTGTTTATTAATTAGATCTATTTACATTGTTTTTTTATTTCGATTTGTTTTTTTTACTTTCGCTTGTTTTCGCTTTTTTTTGCTTTCGTTTTGTTTTTCTTTTTTTTTTATTTATTTATTTTTAATTTTTTTCGTATTTTACAAGAATACTAGCCCTTTGCAAAAAAACCTACAACTTTTCGAAACTTAGTGCATGCCTATTCAGACTTCCGAAACTTTGCAAAAACACACAACAGATTTCACCCAGCAATTTCTAAATTTCCAGGAATGCTATTTTGGAGAAATGGGCGCAAGTTTTCACAAGTTTTTGCAAGTTTTGCAAGTTTTTTGCAAGCTCTTGCAAGGTTTCGCTTTTTTTATTTTTTCATTTCATGTTTTTTGTTTTTGTTTTTTTTGTTTTATTTTTTTATTAATTTATTTTATTTTGACACTTTGAGAGAACAGAACCCTTCCTTCCTAGCACTTTGCAAGAAAACCTACCCAGACTTTTTCGGCACTTTGCGACTTTTTTAGCATTTTGCAAGAACATTAACATGGCTTTTGAATTTCTGAATTTGCAAGAACGCGAACTCTTATTTTAGAGGAATGAAGATTTGGGGCTTCGTTTATTTTTTTTATTAGTTTGTTTACATTTTTTGTTTTTTCGTTTGTTTTTTTTTACTTATTTTTTTAATTTTTATTTTATTTTTATTTATTCCTGACTTTTTCGAAACTTTGCGACTTTTTCGGCACTTTACAAAATTTCTCCGGCAATTTGCAAGAACACCAACACTTTTGAGAAATGGTTTTTTTATTTTTTTTCACTTCTTTACTATTTTTAGGAGGTATTTAGAAAAAAAAGAGCGAAACGAAGGTATAACCAAACCAAAAAAATAGCCAAAGCGAAGACAATAGAAAACAAAAAAGCGAAGACAATAGAAAACAAAGAAGCGAAGATAATAGCTAACTTTGGGGTGAGCGAAAATAAGTGTGTAGGGCTAGTTTTTTGTATATAGTAATAGAATTAGATGCGAAGAAGTGCGAAAGTAGTTAAAATAATATGTAATAATGTAAAAATAATACTGTAAAAAATGTATAATAATTAAAATATAATATATAATATAATATGTATAATATATAAGTCCTCCAGGTTGATAGCATAGCGGTTATGCTCCGAGGATACAAATCAAAAGGTTGCTAGTTCAATTCTTCCCAAAGGCGAAATACAAGAGCCAGCCGGTTAGCTGTATGACATACCTAAATGGGCAGCCGTTATTTCAAATCTTTGTAGCTGTGAAGCGAATTGAGCTAAAATCCCAATTTGGAAGTAACCGAAGTCACAAGATGTAGTAGGAAGATCTTTACCTGCGAACTTGGGGCACCTAGCATTGGTTAGGATTTGAGGGTCGATGTTCCCTCAAACTATAAAAATCCGCACTCAGGCGCCGGTGCAGAACATCGCCTGCAAGGACCTTTGAGGCACCCGGGGGTTGTCAGATCATAATTATGACCTCTCTGGAGGATCTCCCGATAAAGGTTACGGCTTGGTATGGCAAGTTGAGGTGGGGTTGGGGTTCATGGCGGGAACTTGATAGTTGGGGACTAGATACGAACTGTAAGCTGGAATATTGAGTCTGGCGAGATGTTTGAAGAAGGAAAAAAAAATATGTATAATATATAATAATAATAAATAAAAAAATAATAATAAATAAAAATATAAAATTTAATAATGCGAAAATTTTAAAAATTTTTGAAAATATGCGAAATATTGCGAAATATTGTGAAAAGCTGCAGATTTACGCGATAATATGCGAAATATTACCTCCTGTGACCCCCGAAATGAGATAATTAGATAGGGTTTGCATTGTTTTATTTGGTCTATTTCGCAATATTGCACAATATATTTTGCATTATTTCGCAATATTTCGCAATATGTTCCGAAATATTTTGAAAAAAATATATACCAAAATCTTTCGAAAAATTGCGGTTCTTTCAAAAGATTTCGTGTTGATCGCAATTCTTTCGAAAGATTTCAGTATGCAATTTCTTTTGAAAGATTTCGCATATTTATTTTGCTAATGTACTTCTATTTAACTAGCACAAATAACTAATACCTTCAATAACTTTTCACCTATCTTATACCCCCAGGACTATGATAATAATAATTTTACATTTAATCTTACCCTGTTCCACAATCCATCCATTATATGACTACTGCACCTTATATAAGAAGACTTCCAGAAATTACGTAATATTTTGTTACTAATAAATTTCAAAATTTTATCTTACCATTCACACCTCATACTCTATTAGCCAATCAAATTTTATATTTTTTAAAATTTATTCATATGTTTCAATTTATAAAATTGATAATAACTATTGCTCTACTGGACCAATTTAGATAATCTTTTACCACACCTGATACTCTATTAGCCAATCAAATTTTATATTTTTTAAAATTTACTCATACATATGGGCGGATTTATTTCTACGTGATTATTGAGAATCTGTTCTCTGATTGGTTAATTTGTTTAATATAATAATAAAAAGTGTACTTACTTTTTCGAAGTCTCACGTCTTTTTTAATATAGTAGTATAAAATTTTGTGCTTCATTCAACAAGACTTTAGCTTCAATGATCTTGCACTGATTCTACAATAATTTTTTTAGGCATAACTTTTACTAGTAATAATAGCAAAGGGCTCACTACGCAAGAATACAGGGCCAGGTGTGATATGTGACAAAAATTTCGCAAACTGATGCCAAATCTTTTATCTAAAATTATAAAGAGTCAAGCTGCTCCGAGTTTAAAAATAGAACTCAAATTAGATAACTAGCTGTGTTAACAATATTTGACAAAACTAGAACCTGCAACTGTTTTTATGATCCTGCAAGTATAAAAACTTATTATTGATCAACTTTGTTATAAACATTATACTGAATTAGTTGTATTTGATAGAAATTTAAGCATGAATAAACAACAAGAATATAGAAAATATAAAAATATAGAGGCTATGTGCAATATGTGGCAAAGATCTTTAAACAAGTTATTCAAAATACAAAAATAGTTTCGGTATTGGGTATAAATTTATTTATTCAGTAAGACCTTACAAAATGATTATTTTTTTTTTACTTCATATTAATATTCACTAATCTCAAAACTAAAATATTAATTACTAGATATATAGTCAACAAAAAAAAAATACTAGACATTTTAGATAAGGCTATACAAATTTAACTACTTGGTTTTTATAACATGTGTTTTTTTAACTAACCTGGCCAGCTGACTTTTTTTTTTAATTTCATATATAAAATTTTATGAAATTTATATAAAATTTTTCTTAAAATCCCACCTGGTTATTAAAATATATAAAAATTTTTTTTAAGATTTCCAAATTTTGATCTGGCAAGGTTATAAAAACCAATTGATTAATTTTTCATGGCCTAAGCCTCAATTATTTTAATTATTAATTTAGATCCAATACATATAAGTGATATTGTTTAATTTAATATGAGCTAAAGTTGAAATGCATCTCTAGTAAAGGTGATGATAAAAATATAGAACCAAATTACTATTTAAAAATATATAATTAAATAAAGTTTCACTAATAATAAATAATTTAATAATAAATCGTTTGACAATAAATTGTTATCAATGTTAATCATATTTTGATTAACAAATGTCACTCTATTAATTTGATTGGTTAAGGTCAAGTTTTGATCATCATATGTGATAAAATCGAATTTGTGACAATATTGAATGGAAACAAATCCACCCATATGATGCTTCAATTTATAAAATTGATAATAACTATTTCTCTACTGGACCAATTTAGATAATTTAACTACCAAAATATTCGATCACTGAAACGATTCTAACAAGCCCAAAATCTTTAAAATCTAATCACAAGATCCCAAGATTATTCAACTTTTGTGTAATTTTAATACAGTCAAACCTCGCAATAGTCACGTGCCAAAATCGGACTTTCTATGTGCCTATTGCGAGATTGTGACTAATGCGAGCTAAAATTTATATATAGTATATATAATTAAATAGAAAAATTAAGGTGACTATAGCGAGATTGTGAATAATACGAATGTGACTATTGAGGGGTTACACTGTAGTAATTTTTTAAGTAAATTTCTTTAATATTAAATAACTTTTGATCCACTAGCCCATTTTGAATGATTTAACTACAAAATGTTCATCTTAGTGAGTCAATTTTAATAAGCCCAAAATCGCTAAATTCTAATCACAGGATTCCAAAAACAATAAGGATTTTATTGTTTGTCTAACAATACAAATCTTTATTGATCTTGAAATTTTGTAATTAAATTTAGTGATTTTGGGCTTGTTGGTATTGTCTCACTGAGATGAACATTTTGGTAGTTAAATTATTCAAAATGGGCCAGTGTATCAAAAGTTATTCAATATTAAAGAAATTTACTGAGTAAATCACTATTAAAATTACACAAAAGTTGAATGATATTGGGACCCTGTGATTAGATTTTAATGATTTGGGCTTGTTAGAATCGTCTCAGTGAGATGAACATTTTGGTAGTTAAATCATCTAAATTGGTTTAGTAAAACAATAGTTATTGATAATTTTATAATTTTATACTAAAAATTTGACCAGAATTATAATTATAGCCTGATATTTTTGGGACCTCACCCATCCACCAAAAAATTACATAAGTTCTAGAAGCCCCCTAACATAGTATGTGACCTCCAGGTCATAGTCTCACATAAATACTATTAGCTTGTACTATATAATATATTACAACTTTTATTATAAAATATAAAAATGCTAATGGAATGCTTCAAGTTGGTGTTCTCGATATTTTTTTTAACAAATTTCTATAAATATTACTCAGAACATCTTAAAAAATTACCTCTTTATAAAAAAAAATATATGGAATTGTCTTATATCTAGATTATATAATCTTTTATCAAAAGAACAGGCAAGTATCCTAATATTGAAGTATTGCTAATTAGTAAAGTTAATAAATATGAAAAAAATTGTTAATATTGTAAAAAGCAAAACTTTGAATTTTTTAGTCAATCTTTACCTGTACAAAATAAGCTTTCAGATAATATTATCTTTGCTAATATGCAAGAAACTAAGGGGAGCGCCATTTATCACCTAATTTTTTAGGGTAGGGGGGTCAGAAAATTATCAGGTCCTAATAGTAGATAACTTTTGATTGGCTAAAATTTTTAAAATTTTTTAAAATTTTAAAAAATTTTTAAACTTTAATATTAAATAAAATTTGAACCAATGATCCATTTTGGATGATTTTACTACCAAAATGTTTGTCTCAATGAGACGATTCCAACAAGCCTAAAATCGTCAAAATCCAATCACTGAATCCCAAGATCGTTATAAATTTGTATTGCTTTAATTATATTAGTTTTGTATATATTAAAAACTAGGAAATGGGAACCATTTAAAGTCTGAAGGACAAATATAAATGCCACATCTGATCTAGCCAATAAGGATCAGTTTTATTGTTTTGATTGTTTTTTTATGTTACACCTGATCTAGCCAATCATGATTCAGAATTTGTTAACACACAGACATCAGGATCACTATTGCTCCGTCTGTAATGTCCTTCAGACAATTATTATTAAAGTTTTTATAAAGTTTAACATTAATAACTTGTGAACCAGTGATCCGTTTTAGATGATTTTACTACCAAAATGCTCGTCTCAGTGAGACGATTCTAATGAACCTAAAATTGTTAAATTCTAATTACGGGATCCCAAGATCGTTATAGATTTGTGTTATTTTAATATAAAATATATTAAATCAATTAAAAATAACATAAATCTATAACGATCTTGGGATCCCGTGATCAGAATTTAACCATTTTAGGTTCATTAGAATTGTCTCACTGAGATGAGCATTTTGGTAGTAAAATCATCTAAAACGGATCACTGGTTCACAAGTTATTCAATGTTAAAGTTTATAAGAACTTTAAAAATAATTTTTAATATATACAAAACTAATATAATTAAAGCAATACAAATTTA
>QKWP01000804.1:202621-214945 GCA_003550325.1 Gigaspora rosea
TGGGGTGTCTTCAATTAAAAGGGCCCATTTTTACATTTTTTTGAAAAATGAGTTTTCGTTAAATTCATATAAATTTTGACATGATTGACTTTTTTTAATTATAAATGAAAGTCGAATTACATAATAAAAAATCAAGATAATGTAAAAAGAAAAATTACATGAGGCTGCGTAGAGCCAACACGTCACGAGTTTACCCGATAGTCACCTGCCGTCTTTAACCAATCAATATCATGAAATTTGATTGATCCCGGATCAGTCCGAAAATCAAAACAAATAATTAAACTCAAATATCTCAAAATAAAATATATGTAAAAATGGGCCCTTTTAATTGAAGACACTCCATATATAACTAACTTATTTAATATTTATTTTTATTAATATATAGATTTAACAAACCATAATGACTAATAATCAAAGTCCGATCTTATATATTGTAGGAAGTAAGCTTAAAGAACATTTTAAGCAATCAGGAAAACAAACTATTTCATTTTGTGTTTGGAAAGCCTGTTTTTTAGTTTTTGAGGGCTATATTCATTACTTTAATTTTAGAAATAGTAGCTATAAATACTTTTTTTATGGGCCCGATGCATATTTGCAATTGACTAATATTCTTAATAATTCAAATTGGGGCTATAAATTTTTTGAATAATGATTACCAAACATTCGTTGTGTTGTTTAATGCACAAGCTAAGAAAAAGGCTAATTGCAATTTATTTGATAAAAATAGATTACCAAAACTGACTGTCGAGTGGAAAATGAAAATCAAAAGAGATGCAAAAATTAATCAAACCTTAGCTGGGTATATCTATCTAAGTTTTTATACACAACAGATTTAGTTTATTTTTTTTTATATTTTTTTTTTGAAAAAAATATGAACTTAGACTATGTTGAGTATTAATAAAAGCACATTAACAATTTATGATATAGATCTTTACATTTTCGTAATAGAATTCCGAACTGGGTTATAGTAAACTGGATCATCTGTATCAAAACGGGTGACCTGGATCACTGATTTAAAACTCGGGTCAAATTGGTTGGTATGTTGAATAATTCAGTAATTCGTTTTGTATATTAAATCATGTCGTTTCATTTAATAGCAAAGCCTACTTTATTGCTATTTGACTCGAAACTTTACTTTGAAAATTGACTGAGAGTATATGACTTATTAACATTTGTCTTAACAAAAACGAATACCTTCACAGGGCAATTATTTTGTTGTTTCACCTTATTGATATTAGATATGGATATTTTGCAAATTCACAAAATTTGAGTACATGATTTCATTTAGTTTTGCTTTATCTCTACAATCTTACAGATAAATTACTAATTATTAACTTTTAAACAAGAGACTTGTCAAATTTCTAGTATTTGTTTAAGAGATTCCTGAATTTATATTATCATGATAATTATTCTAAATGAAAGAATAAACTGTAAATAGTAAATGTTTGTTTTTTATTTTTATTTTCGCTTTATCAATTAGTGACAATCATTCGTTGATTTAAAGATTCTGAACTGACAGGAATAAATAAATGATACATAACATAACTTATATAAAATCTGTTTTCATTTGGATCACCCAATTTCAATTCACACGAGTGACCCGGGTGAAGAAATTGCATCTGGTTCGGACCTCTATTTCATAATGAATTGGCAAAAATTAGTAAAGGTAAATAGTATCGGTATTAATACGATTAATTTAAAAAACATCTATCAGAAATATTTCAGAAAATTCATTAGTCTCATTTTTTTGATGATTTACAAATGAAGAAAAATCTGAAATCATGTTATCAGATAGGAATCGTTTAAAAACCCAGTTTGCCACCTGAACCTAAAGATTGGTCCTATGAAAATTGTTTAGTCTTAGTTCCTGGTATTTCGATTGCCATAAAACCCTCCACTTCATGATTTGCATCACTCCATTCCTGGTATTTGTTATTTGTATTACTCCGCTCCTGGTATTCATGATTTGCATCACTCTGTTCCTGGTATTTAAGACTACTTTACAAAATCTTTTACCTTTCATCCAAATATCTTAACAAGATATTATTAATAAAGTGAACCATATAAAAAAAAACTTTAGGAAGATATATTAAAAAACTTATTCTGGATCGCCTGATATCATAACTATTTTTCCATCTCATTATAATTTCGCAGTGAACACGCAGCAGAAATTGCATTAGGGTTTGATAAGAAACCAAGCTTTATACAGATATTAATAATCCATATAAGTCTAAATTACCATCACTTTGTTTTTATTATAATAAATTCACTCAATTTACTTTCATCTATTAAAAAAAAAAGAAATCTATAAGCCTTTGATGTGCTTAAAATATAAGGTCCGCAGACAGAACAATACCAATTATAAAACATATTACCTTTAGAGTTGATAACTACAAATGCAGCCAAACATGGCTTTTCAAATCTTTCAGATATCGAATTATTCAAGATTTCAAACAACTGACATTGGGTTTTTTTTTTAAAAAATGACATGGTCTATCAAACTACTGTTTCATAGCAGAAGCCAAATTCTTTTCTATAATTATCCTTAGTTTCTGAATAAAACAATAATTCACCAAATTTATCATTGATCAAAAGGCATGATGCTCCTACTATTAGCATTCATCCTTAGGTCATAAAAAAAATTTTTTTTATTTTAGATATATGGCTAATAGAACGAAATTATCACTATTTTGTATATTTAATAGAAAAACTATATCTCAAGAAACTTTCCAAACGTGTTTAGAAAAAGTTAATAACGTATAGGTTAGAACATCTAACAATCTGAAGTTTCTTTTAATTCTTGATTCTTGTGCACCTTTAGTAGATTCGGTAAAACAATAAGTTTTCTTAATACGAACATGACTGCGATTCCTAGTGGAACAAAATACAACATTTAAATTTATCATTGAGAGGTTTAAAACAAGGTTTGTACATATAACATTGGCTAATAGGACAAGTCATGAATTAACTCGGCGTCCTCATATTCTAAACTGCGTGGTTTCAATTAAATAATTTAATTAGACACTTGATATGTTCCAAGAGCCTTTTGAGAAAGCTAAAGAGAGATAAAAAAGAAAGAAGAGATCATAATATAGAAAGGGTATTGATTTCTAATAATGGGAAGTGCAGAAAATCACGTAATTTTTTAGGGGAGTGGGGGGTCCCCAAATATCACGTCCTATATATATATATATAGTATAAATAGCCAATCATATTAAAGAAAATTGATTTTTAGTTAATCGCAGATAGTTGCTACATAGTAAAGTCTAAATTTTACTAAGTAAATCGAAAAAAATCGATTAAGTAACCTTATTCAGCAGATCATAAACACTTACCATAAAATTTTCATAAGGATTGATAAATTTTTTATTAATTGACTTTTGATTTTTACGTTCGACGGAAAAATTAAATTTTTTAAAAAAATATTTTCGCCCACAATTGAAAAATATCGATTAAGTAACCTTATTCAGCAGATCAAAATACACTTACTACAAAATTTTCATAAGTATTGGAGAACTTTTTATTATTTAACTTTTAACTTTTAAGTTCATCGAATATATTTTTTTAAAAAATTTTAATTTTTTCATCAAACGTAAAAATCAAAAGTCAATTAATAAAAAATTCTCAGATACTTATGAAAATTTTGTGGAACTTTTTATTATTTAACTTTTAACTTTTAAGTTCATCGAATATATTTTTTTAAAAAATTTTAATTTTTTCGTCAAACGTAAAAATCAAAAGTCAATTAATAAAAAATTCTCAGATACTTATGAAAATTTTGTGGAAAGTATATTTTGATCTGCTGAATAAGTTTACTTAATCGATTTTTTTGATTTACTTAGTAAAATTTAGACTTTACTATGTAGCGGCTTTTGTTAATTGTGGGGTAGCTTATTTTCAAGTCAAAGACGTTTTGAGTTTTTTTAAATTTGATTGGTCAATAGTTCTATCACTAGGGGGGGATCATGTCCTATGTAAACCCTAATTACGTAATTAACTGCACTTCCCTAAAAGTACATACGTACTGTACACAATTAAAATTTGATAATTTGTGCCAATTCAATACTATTATATAACTTCATAGACATGCATGTCCATAAAATTATGTGATAGTGTTGAAACATTTTTATCTAGCACAAAATAACATCGATGCAGTACGTACTGTACGCAATTAAAAATTTGATAATTTGTGGGAACAGCAATACAATTTAGTAAAAAATTCGCCGATTCAATACTATTATATAACTTTGTGGACATGCATGTCCATGAATATGATAGTGTTGAAACATTCTATTCATGTTATCTAGCACTGTAATTGAGATACGATACAAAAATGACATCGATGCTTGAGCTCTCTTTTTATCTTTCAATTGATTTATGTATCCAAAAAAAAGATGACTACTCAATTGTCTAAACTTTAGTACCCAAAGCTTTGGGATTCAAAATTTTGATACAAACTTGCTGCTAGCTTTTGGTTACTCGATTAACTGATATTTCTTTATTAAAATGATATATGTACGTAAAATGTACCACATATTAGCCATTTTATCCTAATTAATATGAAGATGTTGACGTTTAAAATCTAAATTTGAAGTAGATTTTTGAGCAAAATATATAGACCAGTTTTCATAGCTAAGAATTTCAAAAATGGCTAATTTCCTTTCTGCACCATCACCACCATCTTTCATAGTCTTTCTGAAGAAGGTAGAGACTTGGTTATGGTTCTTCTTTTCAACAGGTGAGCAAGAAAATGCTGTCAACCTGAAATGTCTATGCCGATTCATAAATTCGGGCAGGTGATGTACTAATATATGCATATACAGAGTAATGTCTTTTGGTCAATAAAGACCTTTTTTAAAATGAATTGTGTTGGGCTCACCTTGATGGAGAGTAAGAAATAAACTTAACCAGTTTTTTGCTTGAATTGCAAAAAAATTAGGGTCGGTTGCTGGTTGTTTCATAGCAATATAAAGAGCATCAAACTCTCTTCAGAGATGATTAATTAATGTGCCCTGTTCTTTATCAAATTTTACTTCAAAATTAAAATTGCACATTACAGTTTCTTTATCATCACCCATTAAGAGTGTATTAGACCAATTATGTGTGCTATGATCCTGCCAACAATTAAACTTAATGGAAATTCGGTTCTTTAATATAATCATTATATTGATTTTCTGATTCAAGGTCCTGAATTACTAATGATTATAAACGATCCCAAATTCTTAGCATTATGTAGAGCTTATTGGGAACATAATGTTCCAAAGGAATCATAGGTAAGAGAGAAGCTTTACAATGTCTAGGCAGTAGTCTTGTACTCTTAAGCTGATCCATACTTTTTTCGATTGTATAAACTTTATCCATAGCGTGGGTATTTGGTGCACAAGTACCAGGGGCAAAAGTAATTTGCATTTGGTGCATTGAAACCTAAAATTATACTTAAAAATTTCCAGTCACTACAAAAATAAGGAATAATTTCCCATTGTATTTCATTTAACTCTAGACCATTTTCTACCAACTTATAAAATAATACAATTTATAAGTTTTTTTTATAGATTGATAAAAAACAGCTTAGACATAGGTGTTATTTTAAATTTTGGCTCGAATTTGGACCAAAATTCAAAATAATACCCATGTCTACTATTTAAAGAATTTATAAAAAAAAATTACCATATGCAATTCATTTATTATTGGGTCCATTGCATTTTGTAAGGTTTCGTAATTTTCTCTACCAGGATATAAAACTATCATATAGTGGCACTCAGCTCGATAAATGTTTAAAATATCATCTAATACGGCACAGGTGATCATCACATGTTTAATCTTCCTGCTCACATTCTGCCAGTCTCCTGAGATACGAAGGTGAACTATTGGATTATTTTGGAATTATATAAAGCAAAATATTAGTGATTGGCCTATAGCCTACTTTTCCAACATACTGTAGCATCTCTTTTTCAATGTCCTTATCAATAATATGAGATGTTTCATTTGTTGTAAAAGAACTATTTTTAATATCTAAAACAAAAATAGAATATTTTTACCCATTTCCTTATTTATTTTTTTTTAACATTTGCAACATTATATTCTCGTGGTAATCCAACCTCAAGTGCAGTCAAATCTCTATAGGCATCACGAAAAATTAAGCCTTTGTCAATAACGTTTGCGAATGCATCAATATTTTGCTCTTTTTCATTATAGTAAATAGCAAAATAATTTCACTCTGAACATTAAACCAAACTTCTTGTAAAACTGGCTGATCAATTTGATTGTAAAAATTAAGAGCTTCACTTTCAAAGATTTTGTCTACTTGCATAGAAAATGCACGTGAGCATTTTATCTTCATAGACTCGCTAAGTAGATTAAATGATTTTAAAGCATATAGTCACTTTTCCTTTTTTTTATGTTCTCGTTCATGTTCTATATCAATTATATTCAGACCAAAAACATGAATACCAGAAATTCTTGAACGAGTATTAGAGCTTTTTTTTCTTTACAGTACCGAATAGCAAAAACTATCCATTTTTTTTAGGGCGTCAAATTTGAGAATTTTATAACAATTCTGATTGGCTAATTTTTGTGTAACAAAATTTTGATTGGTTAAAAATATAAAAATTATTTTTTTATATAATAGCGCCAAATTTTGGATTTTTAATAATAAATATTAACCAATCAAATCATGAGCATGTGATTAGCTTCAATCTGATTGGTAGATTGTCCTGCGCCAAATTTCTACTTTACTATTAAAGTTGCTAAACTTTAAACCCTTATAACTTCTTTAAAAAGCAAGATATCAAAAATCTGTCTTACAGATTTGTAGTTTAAATTACAAATAAAAAATTTGTAAAAGAGATTTTTAAAATAATTACTTGTTGTGAAGTTATTAAACTTTAAACAATGCTGACAAAAATGGATAGTTTTTGCTATCTGGTACTGTATATTAAATATTTAGATATTTATTAAATAAAATTATACGATATAAGCTTTATTAAAGTAATATTATATACTAACGTTTAGATAATCATTTGCAACTTTAGACGGGGATTCATTTGATTTTATGATATATTGTTGGGAATTTTCTTTAAATTTAATTCTAAAAACTGGTTTATTTGATTGATATCAATTTTGCATTTGACTATATGATCTTTTCCCCAACTTGTTTCAACTATATAATCATCCGGAACTTTATACTGAGTTTTATTCCTTGTGTGAGATAATATAACATATTATATCTTTTGATGGATAATATCCTTCATTAATAATATAATATATATATAGTGTTATTCTGTTTTAGCGAAAAAGGATTATTTTTAGGATATTTATTTTCAAAAGACATTTTTTTAAAGTCTAGTTGAGAAAGTGCAATGGAATTTTATAATGTATTTTCATATGAAATCGCTTGGTATAGTGCCATGGTAAAGTTTGGTACACTATCTTTTGACAAAAATCACTTAGAATAGTACTACGGTAACGTGCTATTAATCACTTGTTATAGTACCGTGGTAACGTTTTGTGCCACCAAATTTAAGTTTTTTTTTTAATTGCTCAACAGGGTTTTATCAAGTTTCAAGCAGAGTGACTTATTATTTATTGTTATTTAAATGAAATGTACATATTTAACCTTCTAAAACCTTTAACCCTTAAAAATGCGTCCAAAAAAAATTATTTTTTAACTTTTTTACACTACTATACTATACATATTTTATTATAATCTGATTTTAATTTTTTAAATTGTTTTAACCAAAATAAATATATATATATATATTTTTTTCTTTTTTTTTTTTAGATGCCAATTTTCAAAAAACAGCCTTTAAACTTATTTTTGACCTATAATTAAATACATAAATGTGGTATATTCTACATATTTAATTATGATCATATTTAAAAAGTAAAATGGATTATACTAATTCGTTTCGTTATAAAAAATCATCTAATTTAGACCCTTATGACCTTGGAAACAATTATCTGTGTGGAATAGGAGTCGAAAAAATAAGCATTAGGCATTCATTTATTATCAAAAATCTGTAGAAATAGATAACACTAGTATGAACTTTTCAAGTTGGATACTATTATGGTGAAGGAATTAGAGTTAAAAAAAATGAATATATGGCATTTATTTACTATCAAAAATCTGCAGAGATGAGTAATATATAATGTTGGATATTGTTATAAAAAGGAATTGGAGTTGAAAAGGATGAATATAAGGAGAGATGGGTGACGTTAATGGAATATATGGGGTGATTTCAATAGAAACAGCCCATTTTTACATATATTTTATTTTGAGATAATTGAGTTTAATCGTTTGTTTTGATTTTCGAACTGATCTGGGATTAATCAAATTTCACGATTTTTATTGGTTAAAGGTAAACAGGTGACTATCAGGTAATCTCGTGATATGTTGGCTCTATGCAGCCTCGTGTAATTTTTCTTTTACATTATCTTGATTTTTTATTATGCAAATCAACTTTCATTTATAATTGAAAAATGTCAATCATGCCAAAATATATGAATCTAATAAAAACTCATTTTTTAAAAAATTGTAAAAATGGGCTGTTTCTATTAAAATCACACTATATACTGTTGGATATTGTTATGAAAAAGGAATTGGAGTTAGGGTTCCGCAATTTGATTTGATCTTCAAATATTTGAATCAAATATTTGATCAAATTCAAATTCAAATTTGACTATATTTGATTTGATCAAATTCAAATATGGCCAAATTTGATTTGATTTGACAAAGATTTGATATTTGATTTGAAAATTACTATTAAAAATTCAAATTCAAATCAAATTCAAATTCAAATATTTGAATCAAATCAAATTCAAATCAGGGTCAATTTGATTTGATCAAATTCAAATTAATCCAATATTTGATTTGATTTGAATTTGAGGAACCCTAATTGGAGTCGAAAAAGATGACATAAGGCATTCATTTATTATCTAGAGATGGGTAATGCTGTTATGGTGAAGGAATTGGAGTTAAAAAAGATAAACATATGGCATTCATTTACTATCAAAAATCTGCAAAGATGTGTGATATTGATGGAATATATAATCTTGGATATTGTTATAAAAAAGGAATTGGAGTCGAAAAAGATGAACATTTATTATCAATATCTGCAGAGCGCAATGTTGGAAATTGTTATCGAAATGAAATTGGAGTTGAAAAGAATGAACATATAGCATTTTTTTATTTTCAAAAAGCTGTCGAAATGGGAATATTTATACAATTTATTATCTTGGAGAACGTTATCAGAATGGAATTAAAATTAAAAAGAATTTAAAAAAAGCTTTTGAATTGTATTTGAAATCTTAAACTTGGTAATGTTGATAGAATAAAAAGCGTTGAATGTTGATATCGAAATGGTATTGGAACAAAAAAAAAAGTTGAAAAAGGCCAAACATTGGTTTCGAATGTGAGTTTTTCTTTTCTTTTTTTTTTCAAAGTAAAATAGAATACTAAATACTTAATAATTATAATTGTAGAGAAAAAAAATAAATTTCAAGGCATTGTTTTTCGTTCAATTTTTTTTTTATTTTGCAAAAATTTTATATTTATTAATTTATTAATAATAAATACAGTACAAAATAAATATTTAAGAATAATCCTTTAAATAATAGTTTGAATTACAAAAATTCTATAGAAGATTTTATAATACTACATAATATGGGTGCTACCAAAGAATTTTTTGTTTCAGCTAAATAGGTATTGTTATATTCCAAAAACGCACTAATTAATAATTGACTTACTATTGTGCGTTTATTTTTTCAACAGTCTAAATGAGAAAAAAATTCTACTGAGATAGAAAACTATAGTGGAATGTTTCAAGCTAATTATTGTTGAAGCGAATTTGGAATTGAAAAGAATAAAAACTATTTATTCATTTTAAATCAATTGAGGTGAGTTATGCTTTTTGATTATATGAGATTGAGTTTGAAAAAAATAGTCATTCAATTTTTAAAATCTGCCAAGACAAGATCCGAAGAAGATAATTTGAAAGATTAAAATTCTGTCCAGTCTACCTATATGATGTCCCAAAATACTTTTATCATATATTGCAACCGATCCAAATATCACTATTTTAAATCAATATTGTTTTCAAAATATTTATAATTGATGTATATATTTTTTAATTGTTTATATTTACTTTTCATATTATATCAATTCAATTTGTATAAAATTTTAAATTTTATTACAATTATTTGTTAATAATTTAAAACATTATACAATAAAAAAGGTCTAATCTATCACGCACTTATAATATATATAAGTAGAGATTGGGCCCGGAATGGTGGGAATAATAAAATATCTCTATAGTAATATATGTGAGTTTATTTACAGAGCCTGCTATTCCAGGAACACGATATATGCCAACTTCTTCAAGGCCTAAATATGGGGGCCCTACAGCAAAAGGTGGTGATACTCAAAAAAAATTTTTTTTGTAAAAACTTTATTTTTGCAAAAATTAGACTATTTAAAACACCATATTAAAAAACTACAAAAATAATTTTTTTAGTCTATTACCACCTTTTGCTGTGGGGCCCCCCATATAAATGATAATAAGATCGTTATATTTTATAATACAAATGATAATATGTACAAACCTCTCTTTTCTATTTTAGTTATGAATTTTCAACCAGAACTGAAATCTTGCCATCTGCCATTAAGGTGAAAAGCTCTTTACCATATACAGTATAACCCTCAATAGTCACATTCGCATTAGTCACAATCTCGCTATAGTCACCTTAATTTTTCTATTTAATTATATATACTATATATAAATTTTAGCTCGCATTAGTCACAATCTCGCAATAGGCACATAGAAAGTCCGATTTTGGCATGTGACTATTGCAAGGTTTGACTATACTATAGCATTTGGTTCAAAATAAAAAATTGTGAATATACTTTATGGATTGCAAACCATTAAAGCTAATTAATGTTAATTTACTAGAACTTTGCATCTTAGTTTCTTCTGGGACTTCTTCTTTAGGATCTATGAGTTGTAGTTTAGATTGGAAGATTGTTCGTCATTTCTCTGCTCCCTCTTTGCTCTATTCATTCATATTATCATGATCGAGAGCTTGGATAAATATTGTCCACCTTCTTCACTTTCAACACAGAAAACAAAATCAAACATAGCATCATTCTTAACAGATATCACAGAATTAATAAGATTTATAATGAGCATAGGTTTGTGATTGGTATTTTGAGATTGCCAGAGTGAATAGTCGATTGCCATGTATTTGTTAAAACCATTAAAACAGGCGTACAGCATGTTTGATAAATGATTCCACCCTGGATTTGTTACGTGGTCTTGGCTGTTGTTTTTCAAGTAATTTTGTTTGTTCATTTTGTTTTTTTTTGTAGCTTGTTCTGCGTCTCACGAATATCTTTTGCAAGACGTTCTTTATTCTTTTAATCCTATTTGATTTTCTCCTGTTGTTCAGCAACAAGTTTGTAAAAAGGATTTTGTAATTTTTGGTCGTTTTGATGGAGTATTGGAAATACAAATCATATTATTTTCTTGAGAAACGATCTCTTTAAGAAAATGTATGTGAGTCTTACCAATAGACTTTTGCGTAATACTTATTAAATCACTAAAATCTACTACAGGCTTGTGATCTCAAACCAATTCTAAACTAAAAACTTCAAATTTCATATTAGTTCGGTATAAAAAAGTTGTAATTTTTTAAGAATACTGTATATAAAAATATAAAAAAGCAAAAAAAATTGCAAACACCTACCATCTCAGTCTTTTAATCATATGCCGACAAATTCAATTACGCTATTAATGATTTCTTTATTTATAACCCAATATTGACAAAGACCTAAAACTAGTAAATTTTGAACTAACGTTATCTCTGCTCAAGTATCAAATAATCTTTATTCATTAAATGAGCATCATCACAAACACTATTTAAATGAGTAAACTTAAAAAATTTGAGAACGATTAATTAAAAGGTTATTTGGATAGAAAGGGGAAAATAACTAATAACGATAAAAAAAAAAATAATTTAGATTACCCGGGTACTAGATATTGTACTGCTTGCAAAATTGTACGTGCTGTATGCATTTATTTAGTGTCAAATGAGCTGACGCACATTGTAGATCAATTTTTGGGATGCGTTAAAAAAATTAGTAATTCCAAAAATCAGCAACCAAATTTGATGATTTAACTACTAAAATGATCCTCTCAATAAGAAGATTCTAACAAGCCCAAAATCGTTAAAATCAAATCACAGGATCCTGTAATCGAAATAGATTTGTGTTACTATAATGTTCTATAATTTATTAAATAATTATAAACCATTTATAGCAATACAAATTTA
>QKWP01000805.1:0-83923 GCA_003550325.1 Gigaspora rosea
AAAATGCTTGAATTTTAGCATACTAAATTTTTGAAATTTTTGATTTTAATTCTAATTTTTTATTAATTTATGATTAATTTCAATTGTTTTTTTATTTTTTTAAAAAAAAAAAAAAAAATTAATCAAAAAGTTGGCTCTTATCTAACTTTTATTGTAGTAATTAAAAAATTATAAAAAAAGTTTACTGATATATACTGTATTTATAAAGTACTATTTACTGTGAAAGTTTCAAAGCTATATCTTTTTAATTTAAAAAGTTAGAGGGGGATATTTATGATTTTGACAGTATGTTCTATTTTAATACTATTCTAAAGAAAAGAACATTAGTACTGTAAAAAAAAAACCAACTAACTATGTGCTATGTTCATTCTAGCTATGTTTTAATTGTACTATGTTTGTTCTTAGTACTATTATATTAAAAAAAAAACTTAACTACTATAATATAGCCATTTTATTCCAACAATTGTACTATATTCATTCTAAAAAAAGAATATAAGAACATTAGTACTATTATATTAAAAAAAAAAACCTAACTACTATAATATGTCCATTTTATTTTAACAATTGTTTTACATTCATTTTAAAAAAAAAAACCGTAAAAATATTAGTACTATATATATATTAAAAAATAAAAAAATAAAAAAAATAAAAAAAACTAATTATCATGATATATCTGTATATCTGTTCTAGCTATGTTCCAACAATTATACTATGTTTATTCTAAAGAAAATAATATAAGAACTTTAGTACTGTTATTTTATAAAAAAATCTAACTACTGTAATATATCTGTTTTAGCTATATTTTAACAATTGTACTACATTTATTCTAAAGAAAATAATGTAAGAACATTAGTACTATTATATTAAAAAATAACTACTGTACTATATCTGTTCTAGCTATATTCCAATTGTACTATGTCTATTCTAAAAAAAGAATATAAGAATATTAGTACTGTTATATTAAAAAAACACCTAACTACTGTGATACATCTGTTTTAGCTTTGTTCCAATCGTACTATATTTGTTCTAAAAAAAAGAACGTAAAAACATTAGTACTATTATATTAAAAAAATCTAACTATTGTAATATATTTATTTTAGCTATATTTCAACAATCGTACTATATAGTGTTTGGATCCGTTCAACCCAGGTGACCCATTAGGCTGATCCAGGTAGGCTGACGGGTATTCTCAACCAATCGCTGATGTTTTGTTTATATTGGGTAAAATAGGATGTGTTAACCTATTTTACCTGATGTAAACAAACATTAGCGATTGGCTAGGAATGCCCGTCAGTCAACCCGAATCAGCCCGATGGGTCACGCAAGTAGAACAGGTCCAAACACTAGTATTATGTTCATTCTAAAAAAGATTGTAAGAACATTAGTACTATTATATATACGGTACCGGACAGTAAAAGGCATCCACTCGTTATTAGTAAATCTTTAAATTGTTATAACTTTTTTAAAAAAAATTAAATCAAAAAACCCCCTGACAAATTGATAGATTTTTATATAAACTACATTTCTGTCAGAGGAATTTTTTTTATTTTTAATTTTAAGGAAGTTATAAGGCATTAAAGTTTATATGAGTTTCAAAAATTGGCATTTAGTATAAAAAAAAAGAAAACATATATAGGTTTTTAGCCAATCAAAATCAATTGCACAAAAATTAGCCAATCAGAATTGATTATATAAGCACCCAAAATTGGCGCCTATATGTATAGATTGGATGTCTTTTACTGTCTCGTACTATATTTATAAAAAAAAACTAACTATTATGCTATATCTGTTCTAGCTATATTCCAATCATACTATATTTATTCAAAGAAAAACATAAGAACAGTAGTACTGTTATATTAAAAAAAAACTAACTACTATAATATATCCATTCTAGCTATGTTCCAATTATATTATGTTTATTTTAAAAAAAAGAACATAAGAATATAAGCTTTGTTATATTAAAAAAAAACAAACAACTGTGTTATGTCCATTTTAGCTATGTTCCAATTGTACTATATTCGTCCTAAAAAAAACATAGGAATGTTTGTACTATTATATTAAAAAAAATAGCTATTATACTATGTTTTTATATTGTATTCGGTTTAAAAAAAAATAACCTGCCAAAAACAATAAACATACTAAAAAAATTTAAAGAAATAGCCAATACCTTATACGAACATCAAAGCTCTAGTAATAGCTCTAGCAACAGCTCTAGTAATGGCTCTAGCAACAGTTTTAAAAAATAAAAAAAACAAAAGCAAGAATAAATAAAAAAAAAAATTTATTTATTAAATTATTAATTTTAATGTGATTGACTAATCATATAAGGGTCTCCATAGTAACAGGTTGTTATTTCCTTTTTGCCATTAAAATAAATAAAAGCTTAATAAAAATAATAAATAAAAAAATATAAATAAAAAAAATAAATAAAAAAATATAATAAAAAAAAACAATAAAAAAAATATTAATGCATGTGATTAATCTTGATTGGTTGATCACAGGTTGCTATAAAATAATATTCTATTTTTATAATAAAATTTTAATTTTTTTGTTAAATATAAAAATTAAAGCCAAATAATAAAAAGTTTTCAGATTTTGTTAAAAATTTTAGAGTGTATAAGGTAAAAGGGGGGGTATTTTGGCAGCTATTGTAGCGAAGTTGACTTTAATTGATGATATTATATGAATTATCTGACAGAATTGAATAATTTTAATATTAACTAACTCGTCTCACAAAAATGAATCTAATAGTATAAAGATCATTAAATTCTAATTACTGAATTAAATGATATAATTGTTCAAAAGTAAAGAAACTAAGGTAAAGATTTTAGAGAGAGTGGAAGTATTGTGGAGAATTTGAGCTATATCATAATACAATGATCAGAATTAAATAATTTTTATAATATTCAATTTGTCTCGATAAGACGAATCGAATAGTGATTAGATCATCCAATTCCAATCACTGGATCACAAGATATTAACAATTATATATGACATACTATGATACAAAAATAATTTTGAGAGTATTATGATAAAAAGTGTGTCGTACGTACATAAGCATTATTATCTTGTGATTCAGTGATCAGAATTCAATGATCTAACCACTATTTGATTCATCTTATTGAGACAAATCGAATGGGAGTTGCCTCTCTCTAATCTGAACATTTCTAAACTGAACACTATTAAATTCTCTCTAAACCAAACTAAATCTTTTAGAACATTTATAAATTTTACTATAAAGTTTGGATAAGCCATATATAACTTTAACTTTTTCAAATTTTTACATAGTAAAAAAAAGCAGTCCTAGCAGTTCGAATTAAAGAGAGTTGACTGTATTCAATTCTGGTCATTGTATCACAAGATAGTACAAATTTGCCACAATATCCTCCTTTACCACAATACCCCATCTTACCTTATATTTTAATTTTTCAAACAAATTTTTAAATAACTTTAATTGATTTATATAGTAAACTTTGGACTTTACTATATAGCAACCATTACCAATTATGAGGGTAGCTTATTTTCAGATCAAAGGAGTTTTTATGTTTTTGGATTTAAACAAAAAGTAGCTTATTTTCGAAGGTAGCTTATTTTTGGCAATATATAGTAAATAATCTATATATATATATTCTACTCTTAAACTAGATTTTTTAACAAAATTAAAAGTTATTTTGCAAATCAAAATAGAATTTTTTTTATGACTGGATTTTGTTAATAAACCTTTTTTTTTGAATTTAATGCTTATTATTATGATATCAATTTTTAAAATAGCAAGTTATTAGCTTAAAAAAAATGGTTCTTGATAGTACCTTATTTGGTTTTGAACCCCAAATTTTTGTAAGAGAAAAATATATGTTTATTTTTGTATATTATGTTATTTCAAATAATAGGGTTTCAGAATTAATAAATTAATGCACCCTTTTAAACTCCTATTTATTTTTGAAATAAGTTAATTCTAAAACTCAAATAGCATTAAAGTGCTGTTTGTAATTATATAATGCATAATTTTGGCTTTTTAATTTCAATAAATATTACAGCTGATGCTGGAAATTAAGAACCTTGATTTAAAATTATAAATCCTACCAAAATCCACTTATATGCTCTTTTAATATCAAAACTAGTGAATTGATTCGATTATATTATGCTCGAGATTTAGGTCAATAATCGAGCATCAATTAATAGGCTCGAGCGACAATAGGTCAATCAATGATTGATAATTGCTGATCGATCAATTAAGTATTATATTGATCGATTAAAAATTTTTTAATATGATTTCACCCGAGATATTATTTAATTTCTGATCTAAATGTCTAACGTTAATGTTTCATATGGCCGAAAATTTTTGATGAAAATGTTGTGATTATTAATATCAGGGGCATCGTGTTAGCCTCTTATCGGGTCACATTATGTGGATACAATTTCAAGATGTAATTTTATAAGGTTGCATGACCTTATTCTTTTTAATTAGCTGGTAAATATAATATAATCGATCAATGATTGACTTAATGATTGATCGATTATATCCACTCGAGCTCATAAATTACATGCTTGATCGATCATACTCGATCAAGCATGTATCTTTTGATTTTTGATCGATTAAAAAAATTTTTTTCGGGTCAATCATCGATCAATAATTTTTTTTGCCAAGTCAATTCACTAATCAAAACTAACACTAAACCCTAACCTAACCGTTAAAAAAAGCTAAGAAAATGCACCCCAAAAATTTTAGAAAATTTTATATTAATTAAAGTAATTAAAATTTCCAGCTTCAGCCGCTTCCAGCTTAATATAGTAAATAATTTAATTTATTAATAAAAAAATTTTTTTTGCGTTCAATAAAATTTTATTATGTCCAATTAAATTATTTGGACAAATTGGACATTGTCCAAATGTCCAATATAATGACATGTCATCTCTGCTCGCTACGCTTCGGACAACTAGATTTCACCTTCATGTGATAATCATAACGTATTTTATTAGCTTGTATTATTGTATTATTTTTTTTTTAAGCTTATTGAATCGCTTTAATGAGACGATTCAAGTGAAAATGTCATACGTCATTTTTCAATCGGTATAAAATTTACAAATTGAAAAAAACTGCCGAGATATTTATTTATATTAACGTTAATATATATTTAAAACGTACATTTAATCGAAAATATTCAAATTTATGCAAATATATTAAAATTTACTAATGGAACTAAAAATTTTTGCATTGTCCACGTAAAACTCGACCACAGAATTTTGAGCATGACGAACTGTTCTTTCTACAAGAGCATGATTTCGTATTGCAATTTGTTTTCGGCAATTGCAAGAATCTGGATGAGGTTTTGGCTTGAATCATTATTATTTGCACCGTCACTTCAATTTTTTTTCATTAACTCACTTCAGAAATGTGTGAGTTAAGCGTTCTTCGGTTGAGCATTCTTGACTACAACATAATAAGTAATTTTTTTTTTAATAAATTATTCACTTGCCTGAACATGATTCAGGAAGTCTTGGGAAATGATTGGACACATTAATGGGATTCTTTTCGATAATGCATACGTTACATTTATTAACTGAATTTCTACCAACTGCTGGGGAATATAACAATATCGAACATGGATCTATTTATAATTAAAGATTCAGTAATCTATATATTCTTTCTTTCATTATCATGAAAATTCTCAATAGTGATAATATAGATGATTGAGTAGTAGTTGCTGTATCTCTCTGTTCCAGATTCGTGATCCTGAGTTCGCGTTTTTTTTTTTTTTTTAAAAAGTTTGCTTTAACTTTGCATTTTCGGTTTCAACTTCTTTGTCACGCTTTAATTATTTCACTGAATTAATTTCAGATTGCATTTTAATGATAACTTATATAAGATGGATTCATTTAATTTTTGAGTGACACATTGAATATGATTATAGCTCGGATTCGAAAATATTATTATTTTAACCAAAACCAATTTATGAGAACAAAGAATCGCAAATAGTTAAAAATTCAAGGGAAATATAACCCGCAAAAATAAATATTCGAATAAAATATTACATATCATTTCCATTACTTCCATTCTATTTTGAGGTTATAAAATCTTCGAGATAGAACAATTTTCCAGCGGTTTCGACTAGCTCATCAACAATCATCCATATTTCACCGACAAGTTTATTTTACAGACGATTTACAGGCAAGTTCATTTTGTAGACAGAATACTGTAATACTAGTATAATTCATCGAAGGCTCATTTCACAGACAAAGTAATTCTAGTCATTGTCGTTAGGGTTAGGTTTAGAATTAGAGTTACGGTTAGGGTAGTGACAAATATTACGTAATATTTTTTTACTATACCCTCTACCCCCCTCCCCCCACATAAGATAAATTTGATTGGCTGTTATAAATTTATATATCTAACGTAAGACAATCAGTGACCCCCCTCCCCCCCTCAGGATATTACGTAATATTTGTCACTACCCTTAGTGCGGTTTATAAAAAAAAACTTGCCTGTGAAATGAGTTGTCGGTAAAATATACTGTCCTATAAAATAAGCTTGTCGGTAAAATGAGTGTCGGTGAAATATGATGTCTTTGAAGTGATTGCCGGTGAAATAATGCAGGCCCCAATTTCAGCGAAAATTATAGCATTCTCATCTTGCTTTACCATATCAGGATATTTTTGATCTTTATCATATTCAATTCTATTTTAATTGCGCCTCCAACTTCACTTAAACCAAAGCTAACTATACCAACAAAACTTTCTCAGCGGTATTGGATCTTTCTTCATGTCAAGTATACATTAAGAGGAAATTTTGAAAGTTAAACAAAATTCAAAAACATTGAGTTTTCCCGTGCCAAGAATAACCAAAAAAACACAATAGAATTCTAAAACGTTTTTTTATGATGGTAGTCAATATAGGCATATTCCAGGTATCAATTTCTTTGAATTCAGTGTAACGCTTCTGCCAAATTAACTACCTTATATTGATTTTCTGTTTTGAAGAAATTCTCGAGATGGCTACTGTCACTAACAGTAATCCATTTGTCTTTTAAAGTATCCTCTAATAAGTACCCAATATATATGTTATACATCAATCTGATGCTCAGAGCTTTCCTTATTCATGCTAAATATAGGAATAGCTTGGAGAGTTAATAAAAGTGCAATTAAATATGTCAACGAAGCATCGAACGTTTTTAGATACGGTTGGTGCATTTACCTTAGTTTCTATTAAAGTTAAAAAAAACCATACAGTATTTCAACATATCAAGAAATTTCATGGACCTTAGGTCATTCAAATTTCCAATAAAAATTCTCGAACCTACAATTATTAGCATAACATTTTTCATTATTATAATATATAAGCATCGAAAAATATACTTTGCAAAATCCTTTATAGATAAAGAAATAAAATATATGGTGCCTAATGAATTATCTTAGCGTATTTGTAATATAATATTACTGTTACTATTATGATATTTTATTTCAAGTTCTAAGGGTATAAAATCCTGTGCCAGATTTTGGATCGTTTACGTCGGAAGGAAACACAAAACAGTTCGGCATCCCATAGTAAATACATTTTAATGGAATATTAATAACACATTGCCCGCGCTGAATGTCAACCTAGTCACCTCGTCGATTTATGATTCCAAACACATACACGTGTACTAATAAAAATAAAAAAAAAGTAAAAATAAATAAATAAATTAAAAAAAATATAATTATTAAATTCATCAATACTAAAATACGAAATGATATAACGAAATGACAAAATATATAACATACCATCTTAGGGTCGAGCGTACCGGAATCTGCTCTTTTGTCCACACAATAATGCCATGTCTATCAAAAATAAATGGTTTAATTAGTGTCGTATAAAAATAAACCTTTTTGTTCATTACATACTGTCATCTCCGTTGGGGCTCCACCACCTGGTATGTAGTTTAGTTTAATGGCAATTACATCGTGAGCTCTATTTGGAAAAAGCCAGTATTGTTCTTGAGATGCGATTCTGTTTCGGAGCTAGCAACCTCTATGATAAGATTCCAGGGTAGCTTCTGAGAGTATGTTGTCATCAAGATTAAATGCGGTGAAGTTACATCAACAAATAATTAAGGATAAAACGTTTTATATCTTTCCATCATATCCATTGAGTTTTCCAAAAAAAGGTCGAAAAGACGCATCTGGTTCTTTGCTTCCTTCACTTGTCTTTGATGCTTTTTTAGTCAATAATAGTAAGTAACAGAAATATACTTTGAATAAAAACATAAAATAAGTAAAAACTCACTCGTCGATCCACAAGATTTAATGTCAGCATGAGTCCATTTCACGAGTCTGGTCATTTCATATAATTGTTCCACGATTGCTGATATCATCAATTCGCCAAATTATTCCTACCTCTCTAAAATTTAAGCTTTTTGATACTATATAATCAATCTAATGTCACTTTAAAACAAGATATCATATTAGTAATTTTATATAATTCTAAATCATATACAGTAAAGTTAATAATACAAAAAATAAAAAAGTTTTTTTATTAGTTATCGTTATGTTAACTTCGCCAAATTACCCTTTTTACTTTATAAAACCTTATAAGCATCGTTATCACCGCATATTAGCAAATTTTTTCAACTTATTTACCAAAACCAAAACGATAGCAGCTTTCGAAAATTATTTGAGTTACAAGATTGATTTTACCTCTACAATTGCAAAAAAAGAGTATATTTGTTAAAGATATTTGATTCACTAAGCATGATAGTATCAGAAAATAATAAAATTCAAATCTGCCTAAAAAAGTACTCAAAAAAACCATTTTTAGACAAAACACATAAACGTTCGTCATACAGCATCATATTCACGATATACTCGATCCTTGCTATAAACAAAGTGACAACCCGATTTTTATTGCAAGGTAAATAACGTTAGGAACACAGGTTTGTTAATTTAGCCTGCATTTTGTGATAGCTGTCAAATTGTCTCGTCGGGTGCAGGTTGAAATTATGATCGCATATAATTATTAAGTTGGAATAGAAGTAAGAAATGTTTCACATTATTGTAACTGTAATGTTTTTTTAGTAAAGAGAAGTTTTATCTTTCTTTTCACTTGTAGGAAGGTTTGTGCTATCATTCCTCCTATCCCTGTCTATCTTGCAATGACACAGTAATTAAGGTAATTTGATTTAATAAGCGAAATATAGTGGTAAGCAATGTCAGGTTCCACGGCTGCAGTAACAGTTAGCTCCACGGTTGCAATAACAGCACAATGACCTTAGCAATTAGGTCTCGCGGCTGCAGTAGCAGTGCAAAAACCTTTGTTAAATATGTTTCAGGTTCCTCGGCTTGCAAGGAACACTTTTTGCTAAAATGAGAAGCATCCTCTCCATTTCATGAATGATTATATCCGTAGCTATCTGAATATCTCCTCAGCAGCTTTATAGATTAGTTAGGAGGTTATGTTATAAATTTGTTTCTTATAGACACAGTTAGGGTTTATAGCCGGTTAATCCAAAATAGCATTGTTTTAAGGAAATAATATCAATTTATGAGTGATAGAGCCTGTAATGATAGAGAATAGATTTACAAAGTTACCTAATTGAGCAATAATAATTATTCAAAGATCTCGTTTCTTGACCTATTCACATAAAAAAGCTTCACACAACTCCCAATTTGAAAAGGTTTTTTTTTTCTGTATATAAAGCATCTGTTTTAGATTCGGTAGCTGATATATTTAATTTGGAATCATCCACTGTTTAATCAACCTACATGAAAGTGGTCAAAAGAGTTAACAAACGGCAATGTTCGGTAGTTTATATGGTTTTTTAACTATTAATGTGACGCAATTATTATTTGACGCTAATGCAAATTTTCGTTTGTGATGTAATAACAGATAATGTGATGCAATTAATTAAATTAATACGTACAATTAATAATTTATTAGGTAGCGATAAATTATAATTAAAAATACATTAATTTATTTTTTAATAATCATAAAAACAAAAAATAATAATAATTAGTTTTTACTTAAATAGATAACCAAAAGTTGTAGATATGACTGTACCAAATATTGGAGGCTCCTGGATCTTGGAAGCATCCATGATTCATAAATATAAATAAAATCCCATAGCCTATAGACAGCCATATTACCACAAAAAAAAAATAAAATAAATAGCTATCGAAAAAAATTATTGATAAATATATATTAATAAATTTGTATATTAGATAAATCGCTAATAAAAAATTTTTTCTAAATTTCGATTAAAAATATCTCTCAACACCTATCTAACTAAACCTTTTTTTAATTGTAAATGTCAGTAAAATTCAAATAAAAAAAAATTAATTTGATTAAAAAGATAAAAAAAAAATTATAATAAAATAGAGGAAATCTTATATGTATTGATTTCTATAATTTTGAACGATTTGAGAAGTGGGGGCTATATTAAACAGAAAATGAAATTAATCTGGCCTTAGCATTAATAAATTATTTTGATTAGTTAGAGCTAAGTTTTGGATCTTCGTTTCGGATCAAACCTTGTCTAGCCTAGGTTCTAAAACATTTTGTACGAGAGCTTGGTCTGAAAGTCTTCATAACAGGACCTAAAAGTCTTAGGACCAGATCGAACTTGAACTGACTTTACATCCCTACCTTACCCTAACAAGAAAGAAGGAAATATAGCAAGTTCCCTAATCTTGATCGATTACTTATAAAAAAATTTTGAATTTTACAAATCTATGTTAACCGTACTTACATACGTTCGTTCGATCATATTCGTCCGAATCCTATTGCCGTATACAGTATAATAAAGAGATGTTTTTGTACCACTGTAACAACAAATAATAATTAAGGGCACTCGAGACCCCCACAGCAAAAAGAGAGCAAAAAAAATTTGATTTTGTAGTTTTATAAAAATTATATGCTTATTACTCTAATTTTTCAAGAATTGCATTTTGTTAAAAAAATTTTTTTTTAGCCCACTGCCTCTTTGTATTTTGATAATGGAAACGAAACAATAATTACAATAGTGTCGTGTAGAGATGGTAAGATAATAAAATAAGTAATAAATACATATTTTTCCCATAACTGATAACTTATTTGCACGTATTATTACTTATTATTATTACTTATTAAATATAGCCTGAATGATGTCCGATCAGGTTTATTTCGCAAATAACAATTATATACTTATTATTATTATTTACTATTACGTAAAAAAAAAACTTGTCGCCCTTCTCTAACGTCATGTATATGAATAGGATTCTAATACCGATATTGTACAAATTTAGATCATAAAACATGATTACGATTATTACGATTAACATAATTAGAAATAGGTGCACATTCTTCCTCATAATTTAAAGATATTGCATACATTGATTTTTTTTTTTTGGCAATTCAATGAGTTTAAAAGATTGAAGAAAGTAAGAAATACGCGCGGAATAAAAGTTCCGTTGAAGCGAACACGTCTGATAATATGCAACTTGCGTTTGATCCACTAAGAAACTATTATTTCCCGAATATACAAGTTTTATATATGCTTACATTTGGTGATTAAAGCAAACGTTTAGAAATATCAATTTAAGATATTCATTCTATCATGACTGTCACATATACAATAGGTGGCTTAAACAGAACCGAATTGTTGTGATAAATCTAAATACAATAAATTTGAAATTAAACTTTAAATGACTAGGTTACCTGGTGACTTTTTTTTTTCTCAGCAATCGATAATCGATCACGATTAGCGTGATTGCTATCGATATAACTGCACAATAATAAGCATATACAAACACACATATAAATACTGTTCATTAATTCGCTAACTTTAAAATACAAATTTATTTCATACAATGCTTATCATTTATATGATTAATCATTCTTAGCATAGACGTTTTTTTTTATACAATATTATTGTGCTTTTTCTTTTTCCTTTTTTAACACAGTGTTTTATGATTTATCATGACCACATTTTGACATCAAATAAGTGGATATTTCACTAAAAGACGTAATATTTTGTAGAAAGATCTATATATATATAGAAATTGATAGAAGAATGTCTTATTCTTTCAATTGAGGTATAATAATTTTTACTATTAACTTTGAAGTGTCTGTGCATTTACATACTATATAGTTTTTACGATTATAAGATTATAAACCAATGAAATCAGACGGATAAATCTTACAAATACCAATAGTGTCGAACAGATCACTTTAAATATACAAATGGCATAAAAAATTAGGATCCCTGGCAGAATTTGGAAATTTTCTATCAGAACGGTGTGGGATTGTACTATTACTAAATAGGTGATTGACTGTATGCATATGCAATGTGATTACAAATAATAATAGACAATTTAAACGGCATAAAATAAAATTACCCTAAAATAGGAAATAAACAGAGAAGTATTGGTATCCGAAAGTTTTAATTCTTTTTAGTGATTATGAAACCTTCGCGCACATAAGCTATAATGATTTTGGTATCCTAGCATACATTCTTCTCTCATCACGTTTGATGAGATCAATTGATGACTAAAACTGTATTACTCTTTCAAACTTTTTTTTTTTTTCTTTTAGTTTAGCGATAACATTTATGCCATATTCATCAAAAAGGTAAATCACGTGAAATTATTTTTATACAAAAAGTTTTCGCGCGTCACAAGTTTTACAATCAAATGCATGCGCATTTTTTTTCTTTTTAATAGAATTCGTAGCAAATTAGATGAACAAGGTAAACGGATATAAAGCAATTTCTTTATTGGAATTTACACTGTGTGTATAAATATAAATAATACTGTATAAAGTAGTATACTGTACTGTATATATGGTATTTTTTTTTATTGTTTGAATCGGTCGAAAGAATATTTTATTTTCAGTTTAAGGTTATACATAAATGCATTTTCCAAAAAGAAACTTTCATTTGTGTGATTTTGTGCATAATGAAACTATGGACTATAAAAACTATGTTTTGAAGTTCAATTAAAGAAAATAAATACAATACTTTATTGGTAGTTTATTGAGATCACAGTACGCAAAAATTAAATGGCGCTATCAATACTTATTGATTCGTTTCAATACATGAATTATCTGAATTTCGTAAACAAAAAGTCAAGGACAAAATAAAAGCATTAATAAATAAAATGAGAATAAAGGGTTTGCAACAAGTCTGAGCCACATTCCTTTGAAAATGTGCATCATCACATTAATAGTTTACCGAAAACATCAAGTAAGAACATAAAGTTAATGCTTCAAGAAATAATAGAACCAATAGATCAAAAATTATAATAAACTATGGCTTCTGGACTCATTTTTGTTTTTACATATACCTTAAGTTACAGCGCATCTTGTTTTCCACGTTTGTAAAGGTCACATTTGTACAAAGAACAAACAAATAATGTACTAAAGTATCTAGAGATTTTCACTTTGCAGATTAAGGCATTTTGGAGGTTCTTTTCGTTAAAAACAAAAACAATCTGTTTTAAATATCATTGCCTTTGTTTTATCGACAATATTAATCCATATACATTCTATTTTATGTATACTCTTTAATATATATTATTAATAAACTATAAAATAAAGGGATTAGAAGAATTACAAATTGTATGTGTAAAAATAACAAAATAAGTGTCATGGGATGTTAATATATTTCGTAACAAAAAAAAACATATAGTTTTGAAATAGCTAATCGAACTATAATCAATTAATTTTTATTAAACAATTATAATTATTATAATCGGTAATGATGTCAATAATCAATTTAAATCAAAATTGATTAAAATCGATTTTAGCTAACTATTGTATCAATTTTAATTATATCAATAACATGTGTTAGAGTAATTGTATAATTACTGTAGTTTGATAGCTATCAATTTTTACCTGGGCTGATTTTTATCACGAGGCGTTATTATTTTCTGAAGTTGTCAAATATATACAACATATACAGTATAAACGTATGTACAATCTATATGCTGTACTTCAAAATAGAACTTTATAAATTTGGAATGCACTTAAATAAACCTTAAATATACTTAAGTTTGAATTTAAAAAACTAAATAATTCGCGAATTTAAATCAATCTAAAGCTGATTTCAAATATATTTATAGATATTTATGTATTTAGCTATCCCTTAAACCATAAGCAAATTAGGCAAATTTATCTACAAATTTGCTATAAATATACTTATGATCTACTTTTTTTAAAACTTAAAATATTTAATTAGAAAATTTTTTTGATAATCTTTAAAAAACGATTTCTATTTGTATATTAGTGTATAAAACACACGGGTATATCGATATTTCAAATTCCTATAAGCAATAAATATTTTAAAAAAACTAGCCATAAAAGAAAGTACTATTTACTTTGGGTTCTAACAAAAAAATATTCCTTTTCAATAAACTATAAATTTTGTTAACTTTAAAACTATCCCTTATCTTATTCACTCCTTATTCTTAAATCAAGTAATTTAAGTAATTTTTGGCTTACAATTTATATATTACATGGATTAGTAAATCAATTAATTAATACCCATGTTTTATATACTAATATTTAGTTAAAAAAATTTTTTATTTAGTAATAAGAATTGTATTATAGTATTATTTAATTTTATATTATAAAAAAAAAGCTTAAGTTGTTTATAAGTTAAAAATAAAAAAATTTAAAAAAATTTTTAGCCAAAAAATTATTTACTAATTCTTAACAAACTTTATAAATATTAGTTTAGATTTATAGTTATTAATATAATATTATAACTTAAATAAAGAATAACAACTTTTATTATTATACTGTATCTTTAGTAAAAATTAAAACTTGTATTAAAAACAAAGATTTTTTTTATAAACAAAAATAGATAAAATTTAAAAAAATTACAAAAAAACTTTTAGAGTAAAAATTTTAAAGCAAAAACTTTATACTTTTATTGCTTTAAAGTTTATTAATAATTTTAAAAAAGTTTTTTAATAAAATTTATAAAATATGTTTTAAAAATAAAGTAATTTATTTATTGTATTATATATGCACTTTATATATTATTTTTTTAGTTAAATTATAAGATTAAATGTAATTTTATATAATTAAAAAAATTTAAAACAAAGATTTGTTTTGTCAAAAATTATCTATAATTTAAATTGAATATATAAAGCTACTTTTTGGATTCTAGCCAAAAAAATTCTTTGCAAAATTTTACTATAAAGCTTTTTTTTTATTTATACATAGTTTTTTAATCTACTTTAACTTTAACTAATAAAAAATAGGCCATTTTAATTGTTTTGTTTTTATATTATATTTAATTTTATAATTTGTAATAGCCCAAAATCACTAAATTCTAATTACAAAATTCCAAGATCAATAAGAATTTTATTGTTTGTCTAACAATACAAATCTTTATTGATCTTGGAATCCTGTAATTAGAATTTAGCAATTGTGGATTTGTTAAAATCATCTTACTAAGACAAACATTTTGGTAGTTAAATTATTCAAAACGGGCTAGTGGATCAGAAGTTATTCAATATTAAAGAAATTTACTTAGTGATTCTAAAAAATCACTATTAAAATTACACAAAAGTTGGGACTCTGTAATTAGATTGTAATAATTTTGGGCTTGTTAGAATAATCTTAGTGAGATGAACATTTTGGTAGTTAAGGGTAGGATAAACATAGATTATTTTCATATGATCTGCATGGTATTACAGATTTTTATATAAGAAATAGCTACAAGCAAAATTTTTTAATACTCTAATGAATTTTTTCAAAATTTTATGCAGACAAGAAATTTCTATTTATAGTAATAATAATTGTCGCAGCTGATGTTAAAAACGGCTGATGCTGAAATTTTGACCTACTTTGATATGAAATTTTAAAATTTTTTTGTAGTGATTTGTTCGTTTTTGTCTTATAGGATTAGAGTGAGGTTTGGAGTAGATTTGATATTTAAAACATATTCATGGATTTTAGCAGAGCTAATAGTTTCAAATCGAGATCACAAATTTCAGCATTAGCCATTTTTAGCATCAGCTACAACAATAATTTCAAAACTTGTTTTATTTGAGAAATTCCACTTTGAATATTACTAAAGTTTTTCCAGGTGACACTATCACCTAGGAAAGACATAGAGCCACCTGAGAAAACTTCAGTAATATTTGAAGTAGAATTTTCTCAAATAAAATAAGTTTCAAAATTATTATTACTATAAATAGAAATTTCTTATCTGCACGTCATGAAATTTTAAAAAAATTCGTTAGAGTATTAAAAAATTTGGCTTGTGATGAATTTTTATATTCTATATAAAAATCTGTAATACTATACAAATTATATGAAAAATGATCTATGTTTACTCTACTCTTAAATCATTTAAATTGGTTTGGTAAAACAATAGTTATTAATAATTTTATAATTTTATACTTTTGGCTAGAATTATAAAAATTTGACCAGAATTATAATTATAATCTAATATTTTCAGGACCCACCTACCCATCAGAAAATTATATAATTTCTGGAAATCTCCTTACTATTAAGACCTTTATTATATATAGTATTCATAAAAATTTGCCAAAGTACAGAATTAGTATTAGAAATAGTAAATAATTTGATTTTTTTTATTGGGCGTTATTTTATGGCGACCCATCGCCATGGCGACCCCGTGATCGACCAATCAAATTCGATCACGTGAGTTACGTGCTGACCAATTTGCGAAAAGCAAATCAATGAATACGTGACTCACGGGACCGATTTTGATCGATCGATCACCCGAAAATACACTAAGTTACAGTAAAAAAAAAAAAAAAAAAGAGCAAAGCGAATTTATCACTACCGGGAACAACCTGAAATTTTTTATTTTTTTTTAAAAAAAAATAAACAATTACACGAATATACGAACATTAAATCTGGTGCCAACTTCGCACTTTATTTATAAAAAAAAAAATCTAAACTACTGTAAAAAAATACTTTGCCCACCCACACCCCCATAACAGAGCCAACTCGACCGATTTCCCACAGAGACAAAACGAAGACGCCAGAAACACACAAGACTCCAAAAACGATGACTCCAAAAACGATGACTCCAAGAACGATGACTCCAAGAACGATGACTTCAAAAACGACAACTCCAAAAACGACGAAGAAAAGAAGCACCTAAAAAAGGGAGAAGTTAGTACCCGTACCCGTAACAAAAAAAAAAAAAACTAGTAAAAAAAAACCACTTAACCGACGAAGATCTTGACTCCCACTACTATGACAATTCCAAGAACGGCGACTCGAAGAATGACTCCAAGAAAAAAAACACCTAAAAAAAGGGAGAAGTTAGTACCCGTTAAGATTGCATGCCGTAATAGTTTAGCCAAGTTGTAAAGTTGCAACCTTTTACCTTAAAGTTGTAATGATTTGCCGTAAAAGGTGTAATAGTCGTAATAGATATAATTGTCGTAATAGGTATAATAGTTGTAAGAGAAGTAATGGTTGTAATGGTTGTAATGGCCGTAATAGCTAATAAATAGTGGCTTGGTGCACTAGTGCAAAAGCTTGGTGTGGAAAAAATGCCATGTGAGTCTAGGGATGTTAAGTAGTCTGACTACTCTAGTTTTACAGCACAATTTATATGTAACCAACCTAGTCAAATTAGCTCTGTTACATATAATTGTACTGTAAAAACTAAAGTAGTCAGACTACTTAACATCCCTATCATGTGAGAAGGTATCTTATATAAACGAAAAAAAATAGTGATTGGGTTAGTAGTACGGATTGGGATCGGGTTAGTCAACTTAAAAATTTTTATGTTGACTAATTAGTCGACTAAACCGATTCCAATCCCTACTTAGCAGAGCGAAAGGTAATAATGGTAACGATGAAAATGCTTCTATACCCAATTATACTTGATACAATATCGTGAATCAGATTTCACATCTAATGCATTATTTATTGTAAGATTTTGAGGTTAATGCCATAGTAGCTATGAAATTATATATCAACATCATTTCGTTTCTGATAAAATATATTATTATAGCACATAAAGTCTGATAGAATATAAGTAATTTTAGTAAGTAAGACCTTTAAAAAACTTGACTTGCACCTTCAATATTTTTTTTTTTTAAAAAAAAAAAATTGGCTCGCTTATATGCACATATGTTTAAATTGATATCAGTTTTAATAATAATAAGCATATACACATACTTATCTATATTGCTAAAGTTCTAAATGTCTGTCTGCTTAAAGCAATCTGATTGGTCGAATTTGGGTACTGTGATCAGGATCGTCATCAGGTGATCTATGCATAGGGATTAATTACCCATTGCACAGTAACCATATCTATATTATTAAAATTCTGTCAATTTCGGTACTTACCAATCATATACGTAACCAAGTTCAGAAGTGATAAGCATATTGTATTTGTGCTCATTTCAACAAAGTTCATTTAACCTAGATAGACAAGAATTGTTAATTAAACTATTAATAAAAAAATAACATGTATATAAATTGTAGGTAATATAAAAGATTTATATATTCTAACACGTATATATAAAACAAGTGCTAAAGTTTGATCAAAAACACAACCAATGACGCATACAATTCAATTTCAGCTGTCGTGATCCGGTTCATTATTCATGAGTGCTGACTTATATTATTAAAAAAATAATATGTATTTGTTATAAAGATAAGTTTTCGAACTTTCGATTTTACCCCTTATTATTTACCAGTATAAAATCATATACGATACGTAATCACAATCAATAATATCACAAATTTTTCACGAGTTGAATCTAATAAATAATAAATAAGCTTAAAAACACCCGAAGTCACATTATTCTATACATTTCAGGTTCATTTCGGATTTTTATCTGTGCACTTTTTTTTATTTATTTTATTTCTAAATAAATGCTTTCATACTACAGTACATATAATATCATTTATCTTTTAATACTGTCGTTATTATTCTTGCATATGGGACCTTTGCTAAAAGAAAAAGATCTCCTTTTGGGACTATAATAGCCCTGAAAGCAAGAATTCCTACATTATAATCCAAAAGTTGCTAAAAATATTTAAAAAAAATTGGTATACTAAAATCAAGATACTATAGATAACTAAGGGTTGAAAACATTTAATAGCATAAAATTTTGCTTCTGCTTAGGTAGAATAATGTTAGTGTTAGGGTTTGAATGTGTTTTTGTTTGATTTTTGTTACATGACTTAAATTTTGATTTGACCAGATAGTGAAAATTTTTCAGGGGTGATGCTATGATGTTTGAATTACGTTGATCTTTTTGGAATGGTATTAAAACTGTCGGATAATTTTTTTTAGGCAATTACAAATAAACTACATCACTATGTCACGCAAAATCAAAAATGTAAACTATGAATAATAATATACATCATCTATAATATTAAAATTTTATTCATCTTTCACTTTTAACCAATTTTGTTGGCTAATTTTAAATCATGTAATCTCTGTTTGATCTTATTAAACTCCTTGGATTAGTGCCAATCGTTCACATTTTGAACTCCTAAAAAAGAAAGATCAATTATGATACCAAGAAAAGTTTCTTACAAAATTTTAATTTAATCTATTACTTGCCAATTAATTTAAAAGATAAACTTGAAAGTCAACAACCTCATTTTCACTTTGTAGCACTCAAATTATTTTTATATATTTTAAGTTTAAGTTTATATAGTACATTTAATTTTATTATTTCAATCTTCACCTCTAATTATTCTAATTAAAAAAGGTGACATATTACCTTTTCTTATTAATTTTATTTTTTATTCCAATTAACTATTTATCAATATCGTCGTTGATAATTTTACAATCATTTTGCCATGTGTTTATGACATATCAAATTACTATGGAGATGAACCAATTTGGCCCATGTATTTAAGTAATATCATAGATAAGCAGTTTGTTGTTAAGTTAAAATTATTTAGCTGCACAAAATTTTCTTTATACTGTTAGTTTAAGCTAAATGGTATTAAACCCAAGTGGGTTAAACTGTTAGGCGCATTAAACGATTAATTGTTAAAAAAAAAAAAAAACTTTTTTTCTAGGCAGTTTCAATTTTTGATTGTAAAAAATATATATAATTAAAATTAAATAAAAACTTTTAATAAAAAAAATACGAATAAAAAAATTAATTTAAGCATGGACATTTGGACGTGCCTAACTACTAGTTTTTTAATAAAACTTTGTAATTTCGATATTTATATATTTTTATATAAATATAATAGTAAAGCGAAGGATAAGATAAATATATATAATTTAGAATATAGAGTAAGATAAAACTTTTTGATTTTTTTTTTATTACAGTATTTACACTCTATTATGGCACTTGTAACCTATTACAGCACTTACAACTATTACAGCACTTATAACTATTACGGCATTTTACAGCAATACGGCACATTACAACTTTGGGCATTAGTTGTAATTAAGGTTGCAACCCAGGTTGTAATCCGTAATGTCCGTAATTATTACTTACGGCCAGCAACCTTAGTACCTGTATACAAAAAAAAAAAAACAAACTAGTAAAAAAAAACCTTAACACTGACGAAGATCTCACCTTCCACTACGATTTCAAGAACGACGACTCCAAAAACGCCAACTCCAAGAACGACAACAACTCCAAGAACGACGACTCCAAGAACGACGACTCCAAGAATGACGACTCCAAGAACGACGACTCCAAGAACGATGACTCCAAAAACGACGACTCCAAGGACGACTCCAAGAAAAGAAGCAACTACAAAACTAAAAAAAGAAAGTTAATATCCGTAATAAAAAAAAAACCAAAAAAAGAAGAAAAAAAATTTTACTTATCTAAAGAAAAGAAAATCCAAAGAAGCATTAGATAGTGAATGAAAAAAAAAAACAAAATAAAAAAAAATCTAGATTTACCTGTAGATCGATCTAAATCCAGATCGAATCTAGTACTCCAGAAATATATGATCACCAATCTTAAATATGATTGGCTGATCATATGGGGTCGCCATGGCGATGGGTCGCTATCTATAATTTTCCTTTTTTATTTATATTTTTAGTTATTTCTTTTTCTTTTTTTTTCTTTTTTTTTTATATTTTTTTTACTTTATAACCAATTTTGCTTTTATTAGCAATTATATAGAGACTATAGAATATATACCCTAAATTATAATACCCAATACTAAACCTGGCTAGTGCTTAAATTTGGCTACTGTACTAATATTTGTTGACAATATCTATATGTAGTCTTCCTCACCATATCAAGTATTGTTAAAAACTGGTATCTAGCTATCTCTTTTATAATCTATTTTTTTTAAAAACCTTATTCTTTAAGCTTTTTATAATAAAGAATAAAAAAAAAATTAATGAAAGAACAAGCAACACTATTTAAATAAAAAACCAAAACCAATAAAGCAACTAAAAGAATAAAAGGAAAATAAAAAGAAAACCAAAAACAAAGCAAAAAAAAAAATATAAAGGTACTAATAGGTCTGCATGAAACAATAAAAATTATATAACACTATATAATAAATAGTTATTGGATGTGTAGTATCCAATAACAGTTTTATTTGGCAGGAGAAATGAGAATACCATGATCCGAAGAATCATGGGATGATCATTTTGGATGACAAATAAAAGAAGTATCTGGCTTTGAATTTAATGTGCTAACCTGGGCCCCGAAGGGGCTCAGGTTGTCAAGCACATTAAATTCAAAGCCAGATACGCTGTTATTGGATGCGGAACATTTAATAATGGATTTATTTTTCTTTTTCTGTTATACCGTGAGTTTGTGTGAGTCTATTTGGCGTATAACAACTGTTATACGACCCACATTCACTATGAAAAAGAAAAATAAAATAAAATCTATTAAAATGTTATATATATATAAAAAGCTATATCTAAAACTAAAAAAAAAATAAGAAATTTTTTTGTGTACCTTTCCAGATTTCAAATATATTATTTATTGTTTATTTGTATATCTGTATATAGTGACCAAATTCTTTTATAATGGTTTCAGCCAATCTGGAACATATGTTCAATTTGAAAGGAGTAAACACTGCTAATTTTTTAAAGGAATAAGCTAGAATTCTCACTTTTTGGTAAAAATCTAATAGAACAAGAAAAAAAAAGGTACCAAATATAAATAAGTTTGTAGAAGTTATACTATATATAATAAGGGAATAGAAATTTGTTGCATCTGTGACATGTTGCACCTCCTGATTCTGGCCAATCAAATCATACAATTTTGTAGACAAAAAATTTTATTTTTTAAAAATTGAAAATTTTACTAGTAATATATAAAAATAAATAAGCAATATTAAAGTATATAGTGTAAAATTTTATTCTAAACAACTTTTTCTAAGTCACAAAGATAGATTGTCTTAGTAAAAAAAATGTTTTATAAGACAAATCAAAAATTTTAAAAGTTATCACATATAAAACTTTTTTTTACTAATTTAATCTATATTTACTTTTAAGTATTATATGTAAAATTTCACGCTAAACAACGTTTCTAAGTTAAAAAAGTAGATTATTTTAGTAAAAAAAAGTTTTATATGTGCTAACTTTGGAAATTTTTGATTTTTCTTATAAACCGTTTTTTTACTAAGACAATCTATCTTTATGACTTAGAAAAAGTTGTTCAAAATAAAATTTTACGTTATATAACGTGCTATTACATATATATTTTATACTTTATTAAGTAAAATTTTTAATTTTTAAAAAATAAAATTTTTTGCTTATAAAATCGTGTGATTTGATTGGTCAAATCAGGATGCGACATGTTGCAGGTGTGCCAAATTTATTTCCCATATAATAATATATCTTAAACCTAAATTTTAGTAACTAAGTTTACTACTTTTTTGCCTGATAGCACTAAAAAAACAAACTGGAAGAACTATTTATCAAAATTCCAAAATATATATAGATAGATCAGATTTATTAAAAAATAAAAAGATTTGCAAAAAAATTTTAAAAATAAGCAAAAAATTACTATAAATAAAAAAGATTTGTATAAAAAAACCAAAAATAAGCAAACTAATACCTGTATCTTTTGGGATCCTCATTTATTAAGTCTGTCCAAAGACATTTCAGATTGCAATATTTTAGTTCTTCAATAGATAGCTTCAAGTTTAGCTACTATTTAGTAGAATCAGTTTTCTATTTTATATATTAAATATACAGTTTTTGTAGATGGTCTTTTTAAAAAGTTTGGTACAGATAATCATTGAAAAGAGTTCAATAAATTTATATACAGTCAACTCTTTCTTATCCGAACTGCTGGGACTGCTTTTTTTTTACTATATAAAAATTTGAAAAAGTTCAGTTTTTAAAAAGTTATATATAGCTTATCCGAACTTTATAATAAAATTACAAATGTTCTAGAAGATTTTGTTCGGTTTAGAGAGAGTTTGGTAGTATTTGGTTTAGAGAGGTTTGGATTAGAAAGAGGCAACTGTATATTTTTTTTCCTTTGATAGTCTTGCCGGTACCACTTTTTTGGTGAATTATAACTTCTGTAAATGTCATTTTTATTTCCACCAATTGTAACCCGTCTTCTCTCGGCTTGCTTTTATATTGCCTAAAGCAATCTGTCACACCAATTGCTATAGTGGCCAGAATTCTTCACAGTCAATTTATGGGCTACTGCGCCATGAGCTCATGTAGTATTTTGTAAGTTCAGACAGGACCCCTGAATACATTTATATCACATTATTTTTTATATCACCTTTGGTTGTACATTTAATAATACAATTTTCTAAAAAACATAAGTGTAACTGTACAATTTTGCTATTTTAATACTAGTAAACATAGTAGATATCACGTCAATTATCACGACGAACATTTTTTATAGTCTATTCAGAGGTCCTGTTTAGACTTGGGCCTCACATTATGTTTTGTGACTTCAGTTATTCCAAATTGAGGTTCTGGCAGAACCCCAAAGAACTCTAATACAACTTAGATCTGAGTTTGTATAATATCAGCCAAATAGGCATATATAATAGGCCAAAATTTAAAAAATTTCCTATATAAAAATGCAATGTTTGAAGAATTTCTATGCAAAATTTCTTTTTTTAGTAACCTCTGAGTTATATCAGAGTTCTTCAGGGTCCTGTTCTGGCACAGCCCTCGGCACCGTGACTTTAATTGTAGATCACTGCCCATTCTAGGAATTAAGTCTGTTGATTGATATTCTGGGTTCCTATTTCCCGCAGTGTTTCAGTTCCCTAATTTAGCCTAGCCCAGCTGGCTTTCTTAAAATCACTGCCACTTGGATTTGAACTAGCAACCTTGCGATTTGCAATCTTAAAGTATAACCACTATGCTATCGAACCCAAGATCAAAAAATTTATATTTAGGTTTTTTTTTTATTTTTTATTTTTTTTTTTGTTGTTAAAATTAGGTCATGCTTTTAGACTTTATTGGATGTATATTAATCGTTACAATATATCAATACAGTATTGCTTAAAATTATTATACTATTTACTAAGTATCGAAACTTGGACTATTTTATCCATAACCTAAACCTACTAGAGCTTACCATATTTCTATTTATATAGCTAGCCTGGTTTTGGACGACCCTTTTCCCCAACCAACAGTTAGTATTCACATGTCTGCCACTTTACTCACATTTCCTAATATCATTACTTCCAATTTGGTGTATGTGATTCCAGGTAGGCGCTTTCTGCTTCCAAATTGGTATACTAGTGGTATGCCCAGTTTCTTTACTAGTGTACTTCTCAGGAGTTCGTATCTCAAACCATGCAGCTGCCTTTACCATATTGGGTAAGTATCTCAAGCCTGCATGCTGCCGCAACTAGCCGATTTTTTTGCAACTTGGGTACCCAGGATTTAACGTTCCGAATTCTTAAATGTGCGAACAACTGTACTTTCTGCTATAGTAGCGAGTACCCAGGCATGTTTTAATAAAGCTTCTAGTCCCTGATATAGTTGGATGGCATCATGAGGCTCAGCCAACCCTACTTTTGTACCGCTACATGCACTTTATCAGCAAAATAAATATGCGAAATCTTTCGAAAGAACCGCAATCTTTCGAAAGATTTCGGTATATATTTTATTCGAAATATTTCGAAACATATTGCAAAATATTGCGAAATAATGCAAAATATATTGCGCAATATTGCGAAATAGACCAAATAAAACAATGCAAATCCTATCTAATTATCTCATTTCGGGGTTGCAGGAGGTAATATTTCGCATATTATCGTGTAAATCTGCAGCTTTTCACAATATTTTGCAATATTTCGCATATTTTCAAAAATTTTTAAAATTTTCGTATTATTAAATTTTATATTTTTATTTATTATTATTTTTTTATTTATTATTATTATATATTATACATATTACATTATATATTATATTTTAATTATTATACAATTTTTTTTCCTCTTAGGCGAGACTCGCCAAATACGACCTCTTTGATTTTATTATACTACAATAGAAATAGTACAAACTCATTATACAAAGAATAATATAGCATAGGTATCATCCGATTTAGCTAAACTAAACCAAATGCGAATCGCCACATGGCATCTCGGGAGACACCGACTAGTCCATCAGCCTCACTCCATTATACAAGGGTATTTCTCAAAGAAAATATTCTTGGAAGTGGGAGGAAAAATCTAAACTACTAAAGGGCAAAATATGTATAAAAGGGAGTAAAAACAAAAAACAAAAAAAAACAAAAAAAACAAATAATAGAAAAAAAAAAAAGAAAAGCAAGGCCTCAGGTCAATTAAGCCCCGGCACCAAGTGGACTATTTTAAAAATTACATGATACTAAGAAAGATAGTCTCTACTCTAACTAAACTCAATTTATCATATATAGGCAAAAAACTATTACTAGAAAAAAAAGGCCTCTAACCTAAAGAAACTGTAGAGATAGGTGTGTAAAAAAAAAACTACGGCTATAAGAACATTCTAGAACGAAATTTCGTTACAAGGTTTCCTCAAACACGTGTCGCTTATTATTTATCTTGAAAAACTGAAATCCACTCGTGACTTCATTTCAAAATGGCAGCCGCATTTCCAAATTGGAGGAGGTAAACATTGTCAATCTTTTGGAGGGAGTAAGCTGAAATGCCCACTTTGTCGAAATTTCGAAAAGCCAAAGAGACATTAGCATAGGAATTTAATAGTGGGTGTTCGTTTCAAGTCCTTTAGACTTTCCAAGGAGTGTGTTTGAAAACTGAAATACTGTTTTCCATTAAGCTGCTACAAAAAACTTCATCGCTGAAGAAATTTCTCCACCAAAATTTTGTGTTTACTAAAGCACCGCCTGCTTGTTATCACTCGTTCTTCTACTATTGCTTTTGGTTTGTATGCCGAATATATAAAGAAGTCACCGAACAGATAGTTGACCTTTATAAAAACCATTTTTTGCAGTGCTTCTTCATTTAACTCCAGTATTTTGCTATTTCGTTTGTGTAAAAATCTGGTACAGGTGATCGTTGAGGAGAGTTGTATGTATACTGATTGTATTATACATTTTTTACAGTATTATTTTTACATTATTACATATTATTTTAACTACTTTCGCACTTCTTTGCATCTAATTCTATTACTATATACAAAAAACTAGCCCTACACACTTATTTTCGCTCACTCCAAAGTTAGCTATTATCTTCGCTTCTTCGTTTTCTATTGTCTTCGCTTTTTTGTTTTCTATTGTCTTCACTTTGGCTATTTTTTTTGGTTTGGTTATACCTTTGTTTCGCTCTTTTTTTTCTAAATACCTTCTAAAAATAGTAAAGAAGTGAAAAAAAATGAAAAAACCATTTCTCAAAAGTGTTGGTGTTCTTGCAAATTGACGGAAAAATTTTGTAAAGTGCCGAAAAAGTCGCAAAGTTTCAAAAAAGTCAGGAATAAATAAAAATAAAATAAAAATTAAAAAAATAAGTAAAAAAAAAACAAACGAAAAAACAAAAAATATAAGCAACCTAATAAAAAAAATAAACGAAGCCCCAAATCTTCATTCCTCTAAAATAAGAGTTTCGCGTTCTTGTAAATTCAGAAATTCGAAAGCCATATTAATGTTCTTGCAAAATGCTAAAAAAGTTGCAAAGTGCTGAAAAAGTCTGAGTAGGTTTTCTTGCAAAGTGCTAGGAAGAAAGGGTTCTGTTCTCTCAAAGTATCAAAATAAAATAAATTAATAAAAAAATAAAACAAAAAAAAACAAAACAAAAAACATGAAACGAAAAAATAAAAAAAGCGAAACCTTGCAAGAACTTGCAAAAAACTTGCAAAACTTGCAAAAACTTGCGAAAACTTGAGCCCATTTCTCTAAAGTAGCATTCCTAGAAATTTAGAAATTGCTGGGTGAAATCTGTTGTGTGTTTTTGCAAAGTTTCGAAAGTCTGAGCAGGCATGCACTAAGTTCCGAAAAGTTGTAGGTTTTCTTGCAAAAGGCTAGTATTTTTGTAAAATACGAAAAAAATTAAAAATAAATAAATAAATAAAAAAAGAAAAACAGACCAAAAGCAAAAAAAAGTAAAAACAAGTGAAAGTAAAAAAAACAAAACGAAATAAAAAAACAATGTAAATAGATCTAATTAATAAACAAAAGATCTAATCTGATCTTGTAATACAGATATGCAGATTAATTTAGATATATTCGAAGTATTTCGAAAATATAGTCCAATGCGTTCTTGGTATGACCCAGGTTACATATTTACTGATCCAGCCAGTCACAGCCAGTCTGCTCAAAAAATATTTCGAATTTACTTTCAAAAACATTTTCGAAATATTTCAAAACCTGCAATATTTCGAAATACATTGTGAAATATTTCGAAATATATTGCATATGCGAAATTTTTTGAAAGATTTTGCATGTTCGCAAGATCTTTCGAAAGATTGCACTACTATAAATTTGCTGATGTTATACTAGCTATACCTGTTGCTAGTAGTCCTAGATTCTCTTAACGTTCTAAGACTCCCATATAGGTGCACCCAGAACTTCGTTGGACTTTGACACGTACACACCTCCATGCTTCCACTTCTTGTTGGTCAGTCAGTTCCGTCTGCCCTTGCAAAGTTTACTAAACCCCAGTACCTGGTCAGTTACTCTTTGGATCCTTTTCCCCAGTCATTCCAGACTACCAATCCAGTTGGCCCAGAAGGATCGGTCTGCCAGGCTTTTAGATGCCTAAGGTCTCTCTTTTCTTGGTTCATACTTCTATAACACATGACCTTTTCCATCGGTGCGACTCCGGCAGCCAGGTTGGTAGGCTCTTTTTGCTATAGGAGCTCTTGCTTGTCCAGATTTTCCAGTCAGTCACCGCCAAGATCATTTTTTCCAGTACCATCGTAAATCCAGCTACCTCTCCACTTGGAACTTGCCAAACGGGTTTTAATTGTTCCGGTCCCTTGGATTTGTCTATGTAACTTACACAACTACTCCAAAGCTCCTATTCAAGATGGTGGTACCAAGGTTACAGGTAATATACCCGACTGATCAATGAACAAATGTTACTGTAACACAGACCTATTTTCCAATTCGTCTCTAGTTGGATTTGAACTCCAGACCTGCCTCTTGGAGAGTGACAACCAGCAGCTTCTTTATGTTGCTACACTCCTATATTTAGATTTATTAAGTTTTATTAAAGTCAAATATATATTATTGTTTATAAAATAGATAATAATTAAAAATTATATTTAAAATAAATAATTAAATAATAATAAAATAGCATACTAAGGGCAGTGTTGTATATTTTTTAATGTCCAAGTCAAATATGGCGAACCGGACACTTTCAGACACTGTCCAATATCTGAGTTCGAATTATGTCTGAAAATATTTATTGTCACATGGACAATGTTCGAGAAAATATGTCAAACCCACACATACTCTGACTCGGACATTCGAACAATGTCTGAGTTTATAATACAAATTTATTGCGATCATCAAAAAAGTTTATTTTTACGCACTTCTTTTCAGATAAAAAACTATATACATACATATAAGGTTTTTTCATATATTCGATAAGTTTTTATTTAAAGAAATAATTCTATTTAATAATTTCCTCTGGCATCATGTAAGTTTATATATATTAGGAATAATTATATTATTTCTCTGTAATAATTTTATAAGGCAGTATATAGATATAAATTGGCAATATGGCCCAAAGTGCTAGTCATCTGACAGATATATAGCGCCAATATAATATACAGTATAAAATTATTAAAAATGATCTTTCATACATATTGACCAGCACCACATATCTGGTCAGGTAACCAGTACTTTGAAAGCCATCCTAGCTAATTCATATGATTATACGTATTAAAACTAAAATATATGGTTAGAATCTCATTAACCATATAAATATAACAATAATTAATCAAATCAAAGCAAATATGAAGAATCAGTTTTAAATTTTAGCCAACTTTTATTAAAAAATGATTCATAATATCAGTATAATCACATGAAATGTGAGAGGAATAGTTCCGTTCAACTTTTTTGATGCACTACATTGATTTTTGAAGAATCCTTTTTGTTAGAATAATGATTTTCATTTATTCACAATTACAATATACTAGTACGATCACATGAAATGTGTGAGAGATGGTTTAATTAATGTTTTTGGGTGTGGCCTATGCTGATTTTCATAGAATCCTTTTTTAGCAGAAGTAAAGGATTCATTTTTGAAAGTAGTCAACACTTTTACATATACTGTAACGTCATGAGTCGATTATGCAATATGATGCAATATGACGTTATTGATTCTATCTAAATTTATAAAAATCTGTAACATTTTTGATCGTCTACATAATTAGGGCCAGTTTGTTAATACTTAATTGTTGCGTGCGAATATTCTATGATTACATTATTGTCATAGATAATTACTACATTTTTGAAACTTTCTTAAAATGAATTAATTTCATATGATCATACTTATTTTATAATGGCCTCAAGTGAGCATCAACTGCAATAATTAAAATAAAAATATATTAATTTTCAAACGATCTGTAGTATCATACTTAGTACGTTCCTGGTTTTAGCGCGACTGTTACCCTAATTATTAATTGAGATGCTTTGAGAACGCCCAAAAAATGTTATATATCTGTTGGGCTATAAGTGGAATTTAAATTCTGAGAATTTCTGATTTATACCTTTATTTATACGATATACTGATATATGATTGGCTGTTTGATTAGATTTGTCCGGCGGACAAATTTAATTGTCCGAGTCCGGTCTGGGTCCAAACCAGGTCCAGTCTGGGTCTGCTCCGAGTGGCAACACTAACTAAGGATATGGCGACATAGAGAAGCTGTCTGCTTGTCACCCCCAAGCGGCAGGTCTAGAGTTCAAATCCTACTGGATATGAATTGGAAAATAGGCCTGTGTTATGGTAACATTTGTTCATTGATCAGTCGGGTATATTACCTGTAACCTTGGTACCACCATCTTGAATGGGAGCATCGGCGCAGTTGTGTAAATTACACAGACAAATCCAAGAGACCAGAACAATTGAAACCTGTTTGGCAAGTTCCAAGCAGGAGGTAAGGAAGTTCTTCCAATAGTATTACAGAAGACTGGAATTTCAACTGAAGACTGAAGAACCAGACGGAAAAAGCCCTATGGCAAGAAACGACACCAACCTGGCTGCCGGAGTCGTACCGGAGGAAAAGTATCTATGTTTTAGAATTAGATACCAAGAAGAGGGAGTTCGTCAGACACATAAAGCTGGGCTGACCAATTCTTCTGAGCTAACTGCTTTGATAGTTTGGGAGAGATCAGTAAAGGTTGGAAGAAGGGTTGGATGTAAGTACTGGGGATTAGAATAAGGGCAAACGGAACTCACTAGCCAGTGAAAGATGGAAGCATGGAAGCATGTACATGTCAAGACCTAACGGGCTCTAAGCATACCCATATGGGAGTCTTTGGACGTTAAGAAATGCTGGGACTACCAATATGGGTATAGCTGGTACAAGTGCATATAGTGGTAACAGGGTACCCTGAGCCTCATGATGCCATCCAACTATATCCAGTACTGGAAGCATTTGCGAAACATGCCCGGTTACCTCATCATTATAGAGGGAAGTACAGTCGTTTGCACATTACTGGATTCAAAATGTTAAATCCTGAGCCCCAAAGTTGCAGGAACCCAGCTAGTTGTGGCAGCATGCAGGCTTGAGATACTTACCCAATGTGGTAAAGGCAGCTGTATGGCTTAAGATACGAACTCCTAAGAAGTATACCAGTAGAGAATTTTAGGTAGTGTTCTGCAGACCCGATCTGAGATCCGGATCTGATCCGGATCTGTACTTGTCGGATCTCAAAAATAAAGGATCCGGATTCAGTCTGTCAGATTCGGGTCCATATAAAAACCCGAAAAGATCTGAAAAGATCTGATCTTTCATATGTAAAGAGTTCTTCGGATCTGGTCAGGATCCGGATCTGTTTATTTAAACAATGATTCGAATCTATACTTGGACCCAATTTGAAATTTCGGATCAGATTCAGATCTTTAAATATATCTGTCCAATCTGATCTGTGCAGAATACTAATCTCAGGTATACCAATCTGGAAGCACAAAGCGCCTACCTGACAACGTACACCAAATTAGAAGTAATGATACTAGGTAGTGTGTGTAAAGTGCCAGACATGTGAATACCAATTGTTGGTTGAAAAGGAACGTACAAACCAGGTCAGTCATATAAATGGGAATATAGAAGGCTCTAGTGGGTTTTAGCTATGGATAAATGGTTGTATAACCTAAAGTTCTAGTTCCAATACTTGTATATAATATGTATGTACTTCAGCAATATATCAACTTACTTAAGTATTAATAAAAGTTTGGGGCAGGAGCTACACCTAGGGTTCCCTCTAATATAAAAAAAAATAATAAAATAGTATACTAGCTATTTTGTAGCTATAATTTCTATCATATTAATCACTTATGACTACCTTTATTATTATTTTTTATATATGGTTAACCATATTTATAAGAACATATTGTGATTGGGAATCTTTTTACAAGATTCTTGGTCTCATATTGATCATCAGAAAACTCTAATTTTTAACTCTTAATTTTTATTTGAATTGTTTTCTTTTTTGTATTTTTCATATTTTATCTAGATATAAAAAAAGTGAATGTAAAAGTTTGAAAAAAGTTAATATAGAAGTAAAAAAGCCAAAGTAATAAAAAGATAAAAACAATAAAAACAATAAAAATGATATAAATAAAAAAAAAAATAAAACAAAACCCAAAAGTTAGTAAAGCACAATATGAATATAAATATGAAATATATGTAAAAATAATAATAGTAGTTTAATTAATATCTAGTGATAACTCTTAGAATTATTTATTTATTGTTTATGGAAAATTATAGCAGAGTTACTAATGATTATAGTATGTAGATAGTTTTTCAACTATTTATGTGCAATAATCATTGGTAAACTCTGTTATAATTTTTACTCTTCCGAAAATAAATAATACATATACATTTTATTATTATTTGATTATTTAATCTGGATATGATTTTTTTTATATTAAATTGTAAAATTGTACTAGATATATAGATTTATAAGATTACAGTACAGGGCAGTAAAAGACATCCAATCTATACATATAGGTGCCAATTTTGGGTGCTTATATAATCAATTTTGATTAGCTAATATTTGTGCAATTGATTTTGATTAGCTAAAAGCCTATATATGTTTTCTTTTTTTTATATTAAGCACTAATTTTTAAACACATAACTTATAAACTTTAATGTCTTATAACTTCCTTAAAATTAAAAATAAGAAAAATTCTTCTGACAGAAATGTAGTTTATCTAAAAATCTATCAATTTGCCAAAGGGTTTTTTGATTTAATTTTTTTAAAAAAGTTATAACAATTTAAAGTTTTACTAATAAGGGGGCATCCATAAATAACGTTATACAAGAGGATTGGACGAACGATAACGTTTTTCTCAATAAGTAGGGGGGTCAAAAAAATACAACGTATTTTTTTAGAAAAAATTGGCTAAAAATTGAACTAGTAGTTCAAATTTAATGATTTTGGTACCATTTAATTCGTCTCGGTGAGAGAAGTCGAATAGTACCAATTTCATTTCATTTGGATTACTGGATCAAATTTTATTGGCCAAATACTATTGGTTATTATGTTTCTTATAAAATAACTATAAAATCAATAGTTTTTTGTGAAGAACTATTGATCCAGTGATCCAAATGAAATGATTTTGGTATCATTGGATTCGACTCACTGAGATGAATCGAATGGTACCTAAATCATCCAAATTGGATCACCGAGTCACAATATATTCAAGTTTTTGTAAAATTTTATATATAAACATATGGATTTTGAAAAATTTTTTTATATAGTAGAGGGGGGTCCAGTGCTACTATGAGGGGGTACATAACATTATTTATGGATGCTCCCTAACGAGTGAATATCTTTTACTATTCAGTACTATATAAATTATAATTGGTTAAGTTAAATATATTAAATTTTTTAATAAAAATTTTAATAAAAAAATATATAATTGTTATTTGAATCTAAAATAAATTAGAATTTATTTTTAATTTTTTTTTTTGTTTAAAGTACCTATTTTGAACCCAAAATTTTATTAGGTTTTTTTTTAAAAGTTTTATATAGATAAGAGTACAATTAGCTATATATACAACTTTTGGTTGCCTATTTATATTTACTAAAAAATTGCCTAATTGATTTTCATACTATTAATCAATTTAGATATTATTTTTAAAATTGTTTTTGTTAATGATTATACAGTCAGACCTCTCTAAATGCATATCGTTGGAACTATAGATGCTGGTGAAATGGTAAAATAGTTTCACCAGAATTACACCAAAATTTTATTTTGGTGAATTGGTGAAATTGGTGAAATTGGTAAATTGGTGAATTGGTGAAATTGGTTGTTGAATTGGTGAAATGGTGAATTGAATTGGTGAAACGGTGAATTGGTGAAATGGTGAATTGGTGAATTGGTGAAACAGTGAATTGGTGAAATGGTGAATTGGTGAATTTGCTCAGTCCTATAAACAGTTAATAGTTCTGACCTCAAAGTGTGCCTGTAAAAACATAAAATGTAAAAACTTGAACAAAAACCTAACCGAATTCCAGGCTGAAATAATTCCAAACTCTGGAAATTCACTATTTCACTCATTCCGCTGTTTCACCATTCCACCAATTCACCATTTCACCAATTCACCATTTCACCAATTCACCAATTCACTAATTACACCAATTACACCAATTTACCAGTTATACCAGTTTCACCATTACCGATTGGTGATTGGTGAAATGGTGAAATCATTTCACCACTCTGATTTAATTTCACCAGCATCTATAGTTGGGACCAGCTCTGAGGTTTGCGTTTAAGGAGGTATGCATTTAGAGAACATTTATTTTTATAAGTCAAAATGGCAAAATGTGGTGTGCTTCCATCTAAAAGTGTTTTTCTTACTAAGCTAACAATACATGTCCACTAATTGAAAGTTGTAAGGCTTGTTGAGGTGCATCTAATAGTTGTTAGATCATCCAAATCGGCCCAGTAGATGGCGAGTTATCGTCGTAAAACGATTGGCTGACTATATAAAATTACATATGAAAATCACTATAGGCGAAATGTGGCGTGCTTCTATCCAAAACATTTTTCTTACTAAGTTAACGATACATGGCCACTAATTGAAAATTGTAGAGCTCGTCGAGATGCATCTAACGGTGGTTAGATCATCCAAATTGGCCCAGTGGATGCGAGATATCGAAACTTTCAATTAGTGCCCATGTATCGTTAACTTAGTAAGAAAAAAAGTTTTAGATGGAAGCACGCCACATTTTGCCTATAGTGATTTTCATATGTAATTTTATATAGTCGACCAATTGTTTTCAATGATAACTCGCTATCCACTAGGCTGATTTGGATAATTTAACTACCGTTAGATGCGTTTCGACGAGCCCTACAACTTTCAATTAGTGGACATGTATCATTAACTTAGTAAGAAAAAACATTAGATGGAAGCACACCACATTTCGCCATTCTCCAGTTGATAGGTGGATTATCAATTAAGTAAGTCATATGATATACAAAATCATAACATGTAGTCCTGATTTGATTGGCCCGTGGTCACATGATATGCATTTATAAAGGAATTTATATAGATGGGCCAAGAAAATAGTATGCATATGCAAAATAAAGAATATGCACTTATTTATTAAGCCCGTCAATGGGCCAGACAATTAATATGCATTTAAAGAGGTTATGCATTTAGGGGGGATGCATTTAGAGAGGTNTATGCATTTAGGGGGGATGCATTTAGAGAGGTCTGACTATATATAATTATTTAGTTGTATATAGTTTTATTAGTATTAATTATATAATATTTTTGTCTTTTTGATTGGCTAACAAGCAAAAAATATATATTACTTTACAAAACATATACCTTTTATAAGAAATAACTAAAGTATTCAAAATTGTTTTGTATTTAAAATATAATTATATTTTTAAATACAGATTGTTTTATTATTATTTTTTTTCTTAGGCAAGACTTGCTATATACAACCTCTTTAATTTTATTATACTAAAAAATAGTACAAATATTCGAAGGACAAAGAATAAAACAGTATTGACATCATTCAATTTAAACAACTAAACCAAGTGCGAATCACTATACGGCATTTCTGGAGATACTAACTAGTCCATCAGCCTTATTCTACTATACAAAAGCATTTTCTGAAGAAAATATCCTTGGAAGTGGGACAAAAAAACCAAACTATTAAGGACAAAGATACAAAAAAAAAAAGTAAAAACAAAAAAAAACAAAGAAAATGAGAAAACAAATAATAAAAAAAGAAAAAAAAGAAAAGCAAGGCCTCCGATCAATTAAGACCTAGTACTAAGATGAACTTATTTAAAAATTATATAATACTAAAAAAAGTAGTTTCTACTCTAACTAAATTCAAATTATCATATATAGATAAAAAACTATTGCTAGAAAAAAATAGCTTCTAATCTAGAAAACTGTAGAGATAAATGTACAAAAGAAAACTACGGCTAAAAGAATATTTTCATTGCGAGGTTTTTTTCAAAAACAAACCACGTGTTATTTATTGTTTATTTCAAAAACCCAAAATCTACTCATGACTTGGTTCCAATATGGTAGTAGCATTTTAAAATTTAAAGAGGTAAATATTGCTAATATTTTGGAGGGGTAAGCAAAATGTTCACTTTGTCGAAATTTTGAAAGAGCCAAAGAAGTGAGAGAAGCATCAAGCAGTCCAACTTGTTTTGTAAATTTAAAACCATGTAAGTTTTGTAGCCTGTAAAAAAATATGCAGCTTTCATAAAATTCAAAACTATTTGAACTTAATAACAAAGACTTTTAGTTACTTAGTAACCAACTATAGTTCAATAGTTTTTGTGTTTAACTTCAGGAAGGCCTATCCCAAGACTTCTTTTTCAGCTTTTTTTCAGTTGTCCTGAGTAGAGCTCTTGTTCCCAAATACTCCAAAAAAAGTTTTGTAATAAGAGGTTGCATATTATCTATAGGTTTTCTACAGTTTGGTTGTCTTGAAAAAATTGGTCCAGATGATCATTTGAGATTGTTATATTAACAAATTACATTTTAGCTACATTAACTAAATAATTTTTTTTATTTTATAAACTAATTAAAATTTTTATTAATTTTATTATAATTATTATATCATAAATATTACTTTTATTAAATATATAATAAATTAAATTTTATTAAATTAATTAATTTTATAAATGTAAGATAAATTACAGTAAATTAATATAATTTATATTATTTTACTTTTTTTTTAAATATTTATTATCTTTGAAAAAAATAAAAACAACTCTTTCTGATGATCATTTGGACCAAATTTTCTGACAGAAGAAAAACAAAAAGTTTTTTGTTGGAGCGTTGCCTATACTTAATGTATAGTAGGATAACATAGGAAACGGTTTTTACAGAGGTCAACTACCTAAACAGGGGACTTCTTTGTATATTCGGCATGCAAGCCAAAAGCATCGACCTACAAGATAACTGGCAGAAGGTGGTGCCCTTGTATGAGAAATTTTGGTGGAGATACAAATATTTTTTTCTTCGTCGATGAAGGGACCTGTGGAAAAACAATAGGGAACAACAAAAAAATGAGTTTTATCTTGGATGTACACTTCTTAAACTTTGGATACAAGTATCGTCTCTTGCCCTTTGGACTTTTCGAAATTTCACCAAAAAGTGGGCGATTGAGTTTACCCCCTTCAAAAGATCGGCAATGTTTACTTTGTCCATATTGGGAATGCGCCTACCATATTGGAATCAAATCACGAGTGAAATCGGGTCCTTTGAGATAAACAATGAATGACACGTGAGATGTTTTGGAGTAATCCGCATGAAATTTCTTTCTAGAAAGTTCTATTAGGCGTAGTCTTTTTTTTCTTTTATGTACATATAGTACTTAGGTGAGGCGATTCCTTACGCAGTGCTATATAATTTTTAAATGTAGTATTTGTCAGTTCTATCCTTTTTTTCTTTGTTTTCTTTCTTTTTTCTTTCCCTGGTCAGGATTGGCCTCTTTTCTTATGTTTTTTCTTTTTTGTATCGGTCACGTGTTTTTAGCTTTTCGTTTTCTTGGTAGTTTATTGGTACTTTCCACCTTTTTCATTTTGTCCTGTATGAAGAAGGAAAAATTTTAAGGAAAGAGGCGGTCCTGACAAAGCTAGCAAGAGCCTGTCGGTGATAATTTGAAGTGTTCTATGCGTTAGAAGACCAAAATTTGAGACTATTCTTGACTGCAGCAGATCGTGTTTAGGTACTTCGGTAACCGGACGAGTCTTTAGTGTGGAAGGGAGGGAATGTAGGCAGTAGTCTAAAAATCCTAGAGTGTTATACTCGTTCCCAAATAATAAAGGCAGGATTGCCCTTAAAAAAAAAAAAATAAAAAAAAAAATAAATATTTATTATCTTTAAATATAGAAAATTTTTTTGGTTCAACAAATATATACTTAAAGAAATCATGCTGCACTTATTAATATATTTATTAATAAATTAATTTATAAATTTAAAATTATTAAAATATTAAAATAAAATAATTAAGCCTTGATTATAGTATTATCTTGTTATATTACTAATAAAAAATGCTTTACATGCAATTTTACTATAAACTTTAATTTTATTCTAACTTTAACTTTAATCTTATTAATTTTAATTAATTTTTTATTTTTTGCTACAATAGTTATTGGAGACACAGTATGCATAATGTACTATATAGTTTTTTTTTTAAAAGTATAAAATTTATACTAAATAATAATAATGTAATATATAATAATAATAATTTTGTAAAAAAATTTATTTATAAATCTATACAATTCTGAAAAAATTATAAAATGTTTTTAATTTAAGCACTAAATCCTTGTTAATGTTTTTAACATTTTTAAATTAAATATTTCAACAACTATCAAATCAATTTTGATTAAATTTTAATTCTATAATAGAACTAAAAAAATTTGTATTAAATTTGGTTTAGTAGTTGTTGAAATATTTTAATATAAAATTTAAAAATTTTTATTTAAAAAAATTTCTCTTTATTATTGACTTCCTATATATTGCGTATAACAAAAAGTACCGTATATATTACATATAACAAAAAGAGGTGTTACTTTTACCAAGTTAACCAATTAATAAACTTCTGTAACCCCAAATTAGCCGTAAACGTAATTATGATATTCCTATAATACGTAGAGTGACTGAACGAAATCACGAAACATTACACATTATTTAATATAAAATCCTGAAAATAGCAATAAAAATTTCGATGGTTAAATTTTTCGGGGTTTGAAGTTTGTGATTCTAACTGTCAGAACTATGAAACGATGAAATAATTTCATCACTATTGGTGAAATTGATTGATATTGAATTGGTGACATTTTAGCGTTCTCTTGTTAGAACTTGTAATTGTTAAGATTTCAATAATATATAGTTGATTATTAATCTGTGAGATTTTGAATATAATGAATTCGCTAAACCAACCAAAATTTGACAATATAATATTTTGATACAAGAAAGAAGAAACTATTTAAGTTATGCTAGTTTATGTTGTAAATCTATATAAATATTAAAGTGTTCGTTTTTTATTATTATAAATAATTATGTTTATTATTATGTAATGCACTACACGTGGATACGTGTCAAGCACGTAAATCGTAAAAATTTCTTAATTTGTCATAAAAAAAGGACCAGCCAAATTATTGCATAGCGGTATGTTTTTTTTTCTAACCACTTGTATTAAATTCAACACAATTGGTATACTTACTAAATCTAGCCTTTAATTATAACATTAATTCTTCGAAAATTCATCAATTCTGAATCTAATCATTTCTAATCATATTATTTAATTGTTTGAAAATTTATTCTCAAATCTAAATAGAGTATAGTTTAAAATACGTTACATAAAATATAATTGATTAAAATAAAATATATATAATTTATTTATTTTTTCCTTTATTCCAGTATAACCAATTGAAACTTACAATAGGTATTCTTTGATTTTAATAATCAGGTGATAATGTTTTTCTTCGTTAAAAGAATTATATTTCTCCAATCAAATTACGTGAGATTTTGCAATGATTTTAATGGATAGTTTAGATATAACATCAAAAAAAAAAAAGTAACAGTTGCGTCATCTTATTTATTTTAAAAAGTGATTAATACAGTAACAGGTATGTAATCTTGGCAAATTATCAAATTAACATCGTTTACTGATTCTTTGTATAATACTTCGTTATGTTTTTTTTTTTTTTTTAAAAAAAAAAGCAAACCATTTAAGAACACTATAAATGGAGTGAGTGATTGTAAACAATTATTTTAAAGAAAAAATTAACATATCGGAAAAAACTCTAAATACTTTAAGAAATAGTTAACAAAGTTCATCTTTTTAAAACCTTTGTCCTTTTTTAATTTGAATCATATTGGTTCATAAATAGTATCTTTGTTTCGATTTGTAGTAGTTTAAAAATGTGAAATAAAGTTAATGAATGAAGAAGATTAATGGTGACAAAAAAAAGTCATCACACAGATAACAGATATAACAGATAGTACACAAAAATGCAAGAACAAAGGAATATGGCTGATGTGTATTCACCTGATAAAATCTTAAAAAGAATCTTTAAACATTGATTTTTAGAATAAAGTTCTAGAATATTTTAATTATCTTTTCGTCAGGTATGAGAATAAAGAAATTACCACTATTTGTATTGTCTTTGTCTTCACCCAATATAGAATAAATGCATGAGTGGTGTCATTTAGAGCTTATTTGCTATGATGACGACTCGTTTTTAACAGCTGATTTAACTGTTAAACAGGAAAATCAACATTCCAAAATTGGAATACAGGATGTCATTAAATACTATAATAATGTAATATAAAAGAATATAAAAAGAACGACAATATTTAAATATTATTGGTCAATATAAGGTGAGTAACAAACTACTTACAAAAATCACAACATAAACCAAATATGATTAACAGTGCTGTACATTAACAATGAATGGTTCGTTGAATAAAAAGTCAAGCCACTTTTTTTAGTATTTCAATTGCTATATAAACTGGGGTCAAAATTTAAGGTCATGTGTTACTTAAAAAATTACTTATTTGTCTTATTTTTCTTATTTGTCAAATTTGTCAAATTTTATTTATTTTTAATGTAACGACATGACCTTTAAAAATGTCTATAATTTGAAATAATCATTACAATCATTGTATTAAAAATTACTAAATTAAGCCGTTAACGGTAAAGTGAACGTTAAAGTAAACATTAAAGTAAACATTAAAGTAAACATTAGTGTTGTTTCCTAAACTAAATTAAAATAATTTTAATAATTTTAATAATTTTAATAATTTTAACATTATTTAACATATTTGATATCGATATACAATAAATTAATTACCTTGATCACCTGATGATCTTCCACATCCAACTAACGTATTACTGTATATTACAGTATTACTGTAGTTAATAAACTATCAGTTATAATGTACTACTAGAGGTAAAACTGCAAAATCGAAATATGATAGTGAATTTATTCACAATATAATACGTTAATTAGATTTATTTCTACTATAAATGAATTGATATGATTTTTTTTTTTAGCATTTATTCACACAATATAATATTACATTATTCGAACTCATTATAACTGATAACTTAAAATTTATAATTAAAGCTCCACTTTTAATTAACCTTTTAATTAACCTAGAGATTATTTAGCCGGTTATTATTAAATTATCAATAAATTATCAATAAATTATCCAATAAATTATCCAATAACTTATCCAATAAATTATATCCAATAAAATATCAAATAAATTATCCAATAAAATATCAAATAAAATATCAAATAAAATATCAAAAAATAAAATAATAAAATATCAAATAAAATATCAAATAAAATATCAAAGAAATAAAATAATAAATTATCCAATAAAAAATATTCAATAAAATATCCAATAAAATATCCGATAAATTATCAAAAGTTATGATATATTTCGGGCATACAACAGCAATTCCTACTCGGGTACACACTAGATTAAACTTCTTTTCTAAGATTTTTTTATCTAAATTACCATATGACAAAACTTTTTTTTATCACTTCGCGTAAAGTTAAGTACAATAATATATTAGAATAATTGGTACAATACATGATTATGTTATGCATTGATGCATTAAGATTAATACTACCTTACGACAATAACAAACAAAAGATGTTTGAGATAATTAACTTTAAATGTAGTTTCGCGGAATATCCCGAAATGACATTGAACGAATGAATTATGCTGCCAAGCAAATCTTTTTTTTTGTTTTCCTGAACAAGTAAACACTAAGTTTCGTTGGATTGACTGACGCGTAAGCATACAAAAAAAAAAAAAAAAAAAAAAAACAAAAATCGATAGAAATCGATTAAAATCGATAAAATCGATAGAATGATAGTTAGCATATACAGTATATATACTATATACATTATACATTATTTTATGCATGCATGCATTTAAATCTGTTATTTTGTTCTTGTCATGTTTTAATATATTCTCCTGATCGCATTACAGTAAATTTATTTCTTTGTTCAAATAAAAGTGCTTCGTGTATGCGTTATAATTTTAAGTATACTTTAAAAGGACAAATTAAAGAAATATATATGTATTATATATACATTTAAGTTTATTTACGTTTGAATTACTTTTTGACGAAAAAAGGAAGTTTTCAAAGGTTAATTGATAGTCGTGTGTTCGCGTTTATTGATCTCAAATCACAGCAGTTAAAACAATTTGTTAATCTTACTTTATTCCAAATTAATTTCAAAATTATTTTCTATAAGTTTTATGACATCAGTTTAATCATTGTAACCCTTATACATAGTCAAGGTTACCAATGATAACAATTAAGAAAAGAGAAATAAAAGCCAAAAAGAAAAATAAAAGAAAATAAAAATGTCTTGAATTCCCAAAGAAGTTATTTCTATCAAACCGACATAAAAATTTGCTAAATAGAGGGGGCATCTTCTTTAAACTATTCTTACGGAAAAAGCCATCATAGTTTGGTTAAACGCTGTGATCAAATCATTTTAATTAAATTTATTTAGTATCACAAAAAAAGAAATACAGTACCGGTACTTGAAAACAAACCAGTTTCGATAATATTGATGTTTCATCTTTGATTCACAAATGTGGAATAACCTTTTTGTTGGTCTCGTGTCGATTCTTTTTTTTACAATTATTTAAATTAAAATGGAAACGTACCAATTAATAATTACTTTATGGTGATTCAAAGCATGATTATTTTATTCAAACAAGCATCAAAAGCAGGATTATAAAGATTTTAAGAAAATTTATCCAATCAATCTTTTATATTCTTAAAGTGTTTGCCTGACATGTATAATAGCAAAATATCATATCGAAAGTAACAAACAATAAAGTAAAATAAAGTAACTATAAAGTAACTATAAAGTAATAATAAAGTAACAATAAAATAACTATAAATAATAAAGTAATAATAAAGTAATAATAAAGTAACAATAAAGTAATAATAAAGTTATGATGAAGTAACAATACTTTTTTACATAAGAATGTGCATTATCATTCTCTTAACATCACATAATTCTAAATTGACTTATTAGAGAAGTAGTCAAAATTTTGCATTCTTTAATTACTTTAGATGGGATTTCGGCTTAACTATGCCTCCCAAGAATAAATTTCCTGATTGGTCAATTCGTTATTGTCCGTTATTGCGTTTATTTTGTATGACGACGATCTAATTTTTTTTTTTTTTAAAAAAAAAACAATGTTTAATTAGTACAGTAGGGCATTGCTTAATCTGATACCATTTTAAGAAAATTTTAAGATAATTTTGATTATCTCGGAATCTTCGGCCGACACAACGAATATATTAAATATGTTTTGAAGGATATATATTATATATTTGGTTATATCTTATCTATATATATATATATCAGATATCAGATATGTATTTGGTCACATTAAATTACATTAAATAATTACATTAACAGATAAATTACATTAAATTATAAATTTATTACATGTTTCTAAATTACATTTATACTACATTCCTACTATATTAAATATATAATATCTAAAGTTCTCTATTTGGAATGATAAATAATTACCTCATTTCTGATGTGATTTTTTATCATAAATAATGATTGGAAAAATCTCTTTTTTCGGAATACGACGATCAAAAAAATTAGCAAACATAAATCATTGGGAATTACCGATATTGCTGTATTGCTTATCAGTTTATTTACAAACATAGCTATATACCGAGTGGATGAAAAGTAACTGGATTATGATTATCATTTTAAATTTTAGTTTAGTAATCATCATAATAAATTAAAAATTATTAAAATAAAATTATTAATTTTTTTTTTTTTTTATTATTATATAAATGTAAGAAATAAATTAAAAATTATAAATTTTTATTACATTATAAACATTATAAATAAATCTGTTGGAGTAAAAAAGGCACTGTCCAGTTATTCCAATCACTTCAGTTACTTTTCATCCCACTCGGTATATACAAACTTTTTAAAGTAATAAAGGTTTTTTTTTTTTTTTTTAATTTATTCAATTTTACGAATTATAGTAAGTTTTATAAAAAATAAAGTTTATAAAATCTTATTATAATCTTATTATAATCTTATTATAATCTTATTATAATAATCTTATTATAATAATCTTATTATAATATTATTACCCAATGGATCATGCATGATATGATTTAAGTATGAAATATAATTGTATAACAGATAACACAAATCTGAAATTGTTAAAAGAAATCAAAAAACGGTCACTTTTTTTTCATGTTTGCTAAATTCTGTATGAATCGGAAAAATTGATTTTTTAGTAACTGGTAAACTAATTCGATTGATATAATGATATAATCAAAAGGATAATTTTTTTCGAAAGTAAATGAAGTAAATGAAGTCAAATGATCTATTACTCCTTATAAGGAAAAACCATGATCTAAAATAGAAAATGATCGTGTAGTTCCATGCACAAGATTTTCTTAAATGTCATGATCTGTGCTTTTCCCATTGTTCATTCTATTACACATTCGGCCGGTATATACCGACACTACTTCAGTCTACTTCAGGTAATTAATTATGTATTATTCGGCATTTAACAAAAGTAGATTTTTTTGTTATTTCGTTAATACTAAAAACAGTAATAAAGTTAAACGGTCAATAAATTTAGTTCAAATATATTCTTTTGTGTTACATTTTAATGCATACAAGAAATACAAGAAACACAATACTAACTATATTTATAAAAAATAATTAGAACTTTATCATTTATTATCTATTTACGTATACACAGTTATACAGTTATAGATAGTTATAGTTATTATAGTTATATAGTTATAGATAGTTATAGTTATTATAGTTATATATATTGTTATTCAGTTATATATGATATAGTCATTTACAGTATACGTATCAGAAAATCAAAAACTTTATCACATGCATACATTATTAATTACATATTTCGTTAATGCCATAAACTTACTGACGTTATAGTATGTCTATTTGATCTATTTATTTTATTTATTCTATTTATTTTATTTATTCATTTCTAAGGAATAATCTTCAAAAAAATCTTCAAAATAATCTTCAAAATAAATAATCTTTGAAATAATTTTCAAAAAAATAAATAATCTTTGAAATAAATAATCTCTTTGAAATAAAAGATTATTTAAATTTTTTAGACAGATTTAGTAAATCACGTGATGACCATGGGTTTTAATTATGATTGGTGTGGAACAAAAGTCCAATAAAATACTGAGAATGTTTTTTTAAGTAATATATTAAGTGATTTATTAAGTGATTTATTAAGTGATTTATTAAGTAATTTATTAAGTAATTTAATAAGTAATTTAATAAATAAACACCGAACTATTTTTAACAATTTCTAATAATAATAATAATAATAGAAAACGCGCCATTCGTATTCTTACAACGTAAACGAAGATAATAACACGCGTCTACATGTGCCAATTACGTCAGGAAAAAAAATACTACTGTAACTTCAATAGCTAAAATAGTTAAAGAAATGTTTCATATTTAGTTTCAAAACATATTTTTTATTTCTACAAAAGACAACAAAATGTTAAACTTATCCTTTAAAGTTTCATGATTTTCTGCGATAAATAATTGTGATAATGCATAAGAAGTTGAATCCTTGGAAATCCTTGGAAATCCTTGAAAATCCCTTGGATATATTTATTACAAAAGTGGAAAACAAAAAGATTATAAAAAATAATGATTACAATATAATGATTACAATATCTAATACATTAATACAGTATGATGACGATTTTTTAATTTTAATTAACTGTTAATATATACAAAAAAAAAAAAAAAAATTAAAGTATTAAAAAATGTGAAATTAATATGAATTAATGAATTCGCGTGTTGTATTCTATTTGCGGATTCATTTACTTACAAAGAGATACCAAACCTAGAATTTTGAAACGCGTTTATAAAGAGGGGGATTAAATCTTTTTATTATTTGCTTTAATTATTTTAATTATACGCATAATTGTTATATTTTTTTCTAATCATTTTTTTTTCCTGACTTGAATGTTTTTTTTTTCTTTTTCTTTGTAATGTAATTAAATGTAAATATATTCTTTTTCTCCGAATGGTTTATTGAAAAAAAAATTGATCAAGCTTTCAATGTTGCAAATGTTACAAATGTTACACTAACATGTCAAATCTATACAAATTTATAAAAATATACGCGCGTATGATTGTATAATTTTATATAATTTTATATTATAATTATATAATTATATAATTATAGTAATCGTTCATATGTTCTCTTTTAAGAACTAATTAATAATCATTGTTTTTTTATTTATTTTCAGGGTCTTTTTTGTATAAAATTTATTAATTTTAATTAATTAATTATAAATTTTTTTAGTATTCGTAGATCATTTTAGAAATTAAGAAATTATAATAATTAAAGTAATTAAAGTTATGTATATACTAAATAATTATACATATAACTTACATATAACGCGTAAACAATAAATAATTGGATACGAAATAAAAATTATTGATAATAATATTTAGTTTAATATGTATGTAATAAATTTTTATAGGTTATATACCATGAAATATTATTATTATTATACATCAAAATTTTTTTCTTACAAAAAAAATTACATGCGATTGTTATGCATTTGAAACTCTAATAGAAATGTCACCTATTAAAAATGAGTGTTAGGTATAAACGAAAGTGTCTAAGTGTTTTTTATTGTTAAGTAATTAAATGACCATTTTTTTTATTGTTAAGTTATTAAGTGACCATTTTTTTATTGTTAAGTAACTATTATGTGGAAAATTTGAATTTACAAATTTACAAAGTGTTTAAACAAAAGTAGTCATTTTTTAAAATATATCTTAAATATCATGAATCCTCTAAGAATTGATCAATATTGATCAATAATAATGATTATAAATAAATTCGGACAAACAAGCAAGCAAATGAAAAAAAAAAAAAATGTAGTGGAATGTCGTAAAATTCATAATATAAGAATTAAGGTTAATGAAACTGTAGGGGTACACGAACATTGTTTGAGAAGCACAGTTAAAGGGATTCCCGGGGCCGTACAACCGTTCCAAATGAATCACCTAATTAATTTCGCAATTATTACTAATAAATTGTATTGATTCTAAAAAATTTTGATGTAATTGATGTAATCAAACATCTATCAAAAAATACTTGAACAATTATACCATTATTCAAAAAAAAAAAATTCATAAATAATAAAAATCAAAATAATCAAAATAATCAAAATAATCAAAATAATAAGAATAATAAGAATAATAAGAATAATAAGAATAATAAGTGATATATTTTTAAAAATAATCTTTGTTTTTAAAACTTGAATATCATCATATCAATCCATTCAAAAACTCTAAACAAAAATAATCTAAACTTGATATTCTTTTAACGTACGTACGTACGTACGTACAGTACGTGTACGTACAATGAGTCATTAAAATATCTATATATATATATATATATATATATATATAATGATATATGTGTGAACTTTTTTAAGAGTAGATCCTTTAGTTTCATTGTTATCGTTTATTATTATAACAAGTTAAGTTAAATATATATCATCATGTGTTACTGTTTCAGAAATTCAAAGACATGGGTTAATAAAATAGTAATAATTTACTATTTACATAACACGTGTCTATCCATCAACTATTCGAAAACTTTTAAGGGTGAGCACGAGTGCATCGCCCATTTTTGTTAATACCTCGAGGTAATTGAAAAAATAAAACGTGTGCATTCATAAACAATAAACTTTAGTAGTTTTTTTTTTTTAGTTGATTTTCATAAAGCATTAATTACTTACCTAAGTAATGTTTGAAAAGAATGTGTTTCAACTTTACAAAGAAATGGTTTACGCCAAAGTTTTGTTCAAGTTAATCAAAAGACTAAAAAAGAATAATGGCATTAAAAAATTTAAAGTTTTGTTATATAATAGGTTAATAGGTAAAAGAAAAGTAATGCAAGAATGACCCATTATCAAAAAAAAAGTGATTCATTCAATTATAAAAAAAAAACCCTGTAAAGAAATCTGTATATGTTTTTTCTTGTCTTGGAAATTTTCGGAAAATAAAAATCCCTACGTAGAAATTTAATAATCATAGTGATAGAAACTTTAATATGTACGCAGAACCTTAATAGACTTAATAGACTTAATAGACTTAATAGACTTAATAGAAATATATATATGTGTGTGTATATATATATATCAGATATGTATATCAGATATATATGAATTATTACTATACGTACGTACGTACTGTACAGTACGTACAGTACGTATAATTCAATACAAAATCAAAAAAGAGAATGTCATTTTTATTCAAATGATTTCGATATTATACTATAAACGGTTGTATTAAATTCTTTTTTTACAAAGGAAAATGTTTCAGATTGATTTTAAATGGGAAACGTGGCACTGAAATTCGATCCCACCACGTTCTTTGTAATGTAAAGTTATCTTTACATTTTAGGAAGATATAAGTTAGATATAGTATATATATAGATAGTATTATAGATAGATATATATTTTTTTTGTACGTAGATAGATATACGACGAACTTCGACTTCCAAGATCTTATACATATAGTTTAAACGGATCAACATTGTAATGTATAAACAGTAAATATTGTAGTTTTTTTTTTTTTTTTTGTTTCATGTTTTTTTTTTTCATTGTGTACATTATTTCAAGGGTAAAGTACCCGAATATGATACCATAGGTTGATTAATTATGTACCCATATTACTTTTTATAAAATTAGGTATTAAGAAGTATGGTTACAATGCTGTATGTTATACGTATGTACGTACGTACTGTACGTACTGTACGTACGTACGTATACTCTTTTTCAAAAATTTTGTAAATATTTAGTGTCTAAATTATACCTCTAAATTGTATTCTAAATTGTATTCTAAATTGTTATCTCTAAATTGTATTCTACTAAATTGTATCTATAAGGTGTGTTTTATAACCTAACTTGTTAACTTTTAATAAATCGTTCATTTTCTTTTATTCTTTTTAATATTTTGATCATTCTCTATTCTTTATTAATTAATTGATTTAGGTATATATTTTAGGTATTGAAAGCTTTTTTTAAAGTAACAAAGAACAATTCTTTTTTAAACCTTTAAAAAAAAAACTGACGACATCAAAAATTTAACTAAATATTTTTAATATTTCCAAATATTTACTTATTTATATCAAAGATTTTTTTATAATATTGTATAATAATTATATATATATAATATATGTTATTTTTTCAGGGGTTAGACGTTTACGACGACGTTGTAACGTTCATTCAAGCCACAGTTTAGCAAGTTCAGATAAGTTCAGAAGTTCAGAAGTACAAACAATTCTTAACTGTCACTGTGGCAAAATTTATTTATTGTTTATTCTTTTACAATTACATATATGCGCAATTATTAAGTAAAATATATTCCGAAGTCCGAATATATATTGTATTATACAGTAATTGATTTTTTTTTTTTTTTTTTTTTTATATTATAATAAATATAATAATAAATATCCCCCTTGTTTTCCAAAAAAGAAATGTGATTAAATTATGTGATAGATATTTTAAAATATACTTTATATTTTAAAAATATACTTCGCGTTGTTGTTTTTTTTTTTTTATAAAAGGACACCATTCGTCGCAGAAAAAAAAACAATCCGAACCGTACTCTCAAATACTCATCAATTATATAAAAAAAATTCGATTTTTTTTTTTTCTTTTCTTGAAAACTTGAGAAAAAAAACTTTAAGTTTATAATTATTCACTGAAAAAATTTATAATCACAACTAACTCAAGAAACAAACGACCTCAAAAAAAAAATATACATATATATCTCAATCTCAAAAAGAGCAATCTCAAAGACAAATTCAAAGAACAAATCTCAAAAAGAACAATCTCAAAAGAAACAATCAAAAAATGTCTACTTTAGCAACATCTGCCATCGATGCTGGCCATCTTGATTCATATAACGGAAATATTTCAGAGAGTTCTCGAAGATTAACTTTACAAGATTTATTACAAAATGAACCAGTACAACGATCTGAAAATCGTCATGCTTCGTCAGTTGGTTGTAGTAGAACTCCTTCACCTACTGAACCTACACATTCTACAATGATGCAATATAATAATTGTCATACAAGTCCAAGTCCTCCTTTAGGATCACATCATGTTAATAGATATACTCAACTACCTCCAATTTCACAACCACAATGTATGAGAGTTTATCCTACTATGGATGTTGATACTTATAAAATTACTTTACCAACTCCTTTAACTTCTCCTAATCCTGGTCCATCTATGCCAAGAGTTCAATCAGTTCAATCAGTTCAATCAGTTCAATCAGTTCAATCACTTCATGGTTATCCATCAACTCCTTCTTCACCTACACCGATCACACCACTTCAATTAGATGATCAAACTTCTTATATGAAAACTATACCAACTTCTGGTACTACTCCTCTTTCACTTTCTGAACGTCGCGAAAGAAATAAAGTTGCTTCTGCTAAATATAGAGCAAAAAAACATAAACAAAATCAAGAAATGAGTTCACAAATTAATGAATTAATTGCTGAAAATAATGTATTAACTAGACAATTAGAAGAAATAAGAGCTGAAAATAATGAATTAAAAGATTTAGTTGATAAACTTAAAAGTAAATTAGTTGAAGGAAAAATATTAAAAAGATTAGGTCGTGGTGGTGCAAAATTAGCTGCCGCTACTGCTGTAACTAATAATATTGGAACTAATACTGAAGGTCTTAATACTCTTTCTACTATAAAAAAAGGTGCAAGACGAAATGGTTATAGTGGTCATGCCAAGGGAACCGAAGCCACACCAAAGAATTCTAGGAAATAAGTAGATCCTTGAAAATACAGTATAAAGAATCACACATATTATATTATTTACCATAATTTACCTTTAAGCAATTTTTTTTTTTTTTTTACCGTCAAACAAACACATTTCACATTTCATCACTTTTCACATATATAGCATTTTAAATCAAACTCAAACCAATTCAAACCAAGGCTTTTTTTTACATATATACATTTATAGATAGAGAATTTGTAAAATATTTTTTTGTATGCCGACTTTTTTTTTTTTATTTTTATTTTATTTTTATTTTATTTTAGTATTATGACACAAGAATGCGTTGCTATAGATAAATCATTTTTATATACACATTCCTTTTTTTTTTTGTACCTATTTCAAATTTAGAACCTTTTATTACAATTATTTTTATTATGATTATTATTATTATTATTATTATTATTATTGTTATTAATAATTTTGATTGATCTATTGATTGATTGATTGATTGATTGATTGATTAATACAATCAATATTATATATACAGTATTGCAAAGGGGGAATTTTTAACAAATCTCAAAAGTTTTTTCTCGTGGTATATAAAAAAAAAACTGTTATATATGTACGTACGTACGTACGTACGTATGTTCGTACGTATGTTCGTATGTTCGTATGTTTGTATGTTCGTATATGCTGCACGTAGAAAAATTCTATTTACCAAGTGTATACAGTATCAAGTGTATACCAAGTGTTATTCGAGGAATCGTTTTTTTAAAAGATAAACCTTTCCTTAGAAAGAATGACATCATTTAACATCAGTGCAGCAGTGTGTTGGCTATAATAAATGTGTTACCATACTATGACAATATACACAATAAAAATAAAAAAAATCTGCATATCATACAGCCAATGAATTTTTTAATTGTATAACATAAATGATGTTATTATTATTAAAAAAATGTGTCGTTATTTTTTTTTTTTTTGTACTTGAGTAACAATGATATGACATTTAAATAAGGCCTAGAACATTCTGTTTATGGTAACAAACATCCGAAAATAAATTAAATCTTATTGGATGATAAATTGAAATATTTACTATTTGACGATGACTATTTAACCAAATAATTCTTACCTAATGATTCACATAATCCTGGAAATTCCAAAAAAACGATAAAATATATCTTTGACCCTTTTTTTTTTTTTTTTTTGCTTTTAGTTTGATCTATTTATAGCATGTACGTATGTACATATACACATAGAAGATATAGTGATAGATATACCTACGTACAAGTAAGTACTGTACGTACGTACGAACGTAAAGTACTACTGTACTTATCAGGAATTTTCTATTTTTTTCAGTTTAACAGTAAATCGGTTTTAAAATAATCAGGTTTTTTGCTCGATATGGAATGATTCTATGCAAAAGATCTTTATTTTGAAATTCATCATTAAAACATTACAACATAATTACTATATAGTTTACTACTGTATATAGTTACTACTATAGTTACTATACTGTAGTTACTATACTGTAGTTACTATAGTTTATATACTGTAGTTACTAAAATTACAATAGAAACTAGCAAAAAAAAAAAAAAAATAATGTATAATAAATATATAATTAACAATGATAATCATTATTCAGTGAATGAAAAATAAATTAATTTGTACAGTATGTATGTTAATTATAAACAGGTTTATTGTTTCATAAGTAGTCACAAAAAAAATATCGAAAATACTGGGGTTTACTAAACTTACAATTGCAGATCTTTGTGTCATTAAACTTTATGAAATATCGTTGACAATTTAAGAGAACAGGAATAAGTATTCTAAAATTCAAAGTACTTTAAAAAATTAGGCGGTATATGTATAAATAACTATTTTAGTTTAACAAGTGTTTTTTTTATAAATCACGTCATTATAACATTAGAAACAACTTCTCCAAATACTATCTCAATTACATATCTCAAATTATCTCGATTATCTCAATTATCTCAATTCATGTCGTTGTTAAAGAATCACTAACTTATTTAGTCTTTCAATTAAAATTATAATGCGTACATTAAAAAAAAATATCACATCATTCTTGTTAGAACAAGACGGATAATTTTCTTGTGGCTTGTGATAGGGTGTTACTGTACCATTGATCATTTCGAAAGAGATAATAAGGGTATCAACAATCTCAACATATTAACTCCGTATATATGCTATCCCATAATCTATACTCTTTCTTAAAATGACTATGCCCGTGTCGGTTATATTAAAAAAAAGAGTAAACTTTTTACGTAACACGGATTTTTTCATTATCTGTTATATAATATTCTTAATTAATAAAATAAATATCTATCATCACATTCGCACACAAGAAAGAATGAAAGAATGAAAATGTTTTAAACAGGAATAAATAGAGTTGTTCTTATAAAAAGTCTTTGTTTCTTATGTTTCAAATGTTTATTTTAGTATCCGATCATTGGCTTGACAAGGAAATTAACGCGTCTTTATACTTTTAAACCTATTTAAATATTTTTTAAATATTTTTTTAAAAAAAAAAAAATATGAAACACGAGTTTCAGTAGTCGGAGTTATGGCTCCTAATATTGTGCCATAATTATAAGATATTTACTTACTGTATTATTACTGTATTTACTGTATTTACTTTATAAATGAAATTACCAATTTTGATATATTAATTAAAATATCTGCTTTTAATTAATATATCAATAATTTTCAATAACATACCAGATACAGTACAATAATTGAATCGGATAAATTAATTGAAAATAGTATAATTATTTAAAATATAATAATGCATAATCTGAAAAAAGCATAATTAAAAACAGAAATTCATTATTAATTAAATAATTTTTTTTTAATCGAAATAATTTCATAAGAAAAAAAATGTCGCCATGCATGTTGGCTTGAGCATTTAATACATATTTAATCATTGATATAGCATATATTATAATTTGAGCATAACTTAATACTTTTTTTTTAATTAATTGATTAAATTCATCTCTATATAAATTTTTCAAAAAAATGTATATAATACTTTTGTTACCTAATATCCATTATTAAAGTGTGTGTAATGTATGCGTATAATGTATAATATGTATATATAATGTATAATACAGTAATATGTACATATAACATATCAGATATAATATGTGTATATATATATAATGTATAAGATGTATAATTTTGATACAATAATATGTATGATGTGTATGATGTGTATGATGTGAGATCTTAGGAAATAAAAGACTCTTCATTCATTGTATATTATTAATTGTCAAAAAAAAGCATTCATTAAAATTTTTTTTGACGCGATTTTTTATATTGGTTTTTCCTTTTTGTTTCGATTTATACATACTATTATACATCTTCGATATTCTTTTCATAATATTCTTTATAAAGTTAATTATAAACCCTGATTAGATTAATGATTAGATTAATGTATCAATATTATTGGATGATTACTTTGGTAAAACAAAGGAGTAGAACAAAGGATCACCATATGACCTCAAAATGTTACCATCTAATTTTATTTTTTGAATAATATCGGTAATTCTTTTGTTCTCGTCTATTGGCATTGTTTAACAAAAGATTCTTTTTTTTTTTTTTTACTTGTATTTCCAAAATTGGTTCATAAATCCAAATTAGTATCATTTTGAAAGTGGCATCACTTTAATCTAATATAACATTGTTCTTATCTATCCTTTTATTCAAAAAAATTGGTTGTACGTACGTAACTTTGTTCTTTGAGCTTAACCTTTGTTATCAATAATAACTATGACTTCATTTATGTAAAAAACAAAGAATCAATGCAATAGAATCTCAGAACGTTAAATTTTAAAAAAATTGTCATTCAAACAAAAATTATTTTTTTTCAGTTTAACTGTTAAAAAAATGCGACATATACCTCAAATTGGTTTATCTTTTATTAATTTAACTTTTAACAAGGGAACTCTTTAACTTATAATGAGTTTAAAGGAGGCGTAATAATCCGGATTTACATTATACTTCTATATAATCTACTTACTTTATTCATCGATTTCTTCTTTACTTTATATGTCAAAAAAAAAAAAAGGAACCTAATTTATAAATTAAGTAATCCCTAGTAAATGTAGTATTATAATAAACAAAACTGCAATGCGAGATCTTAGAACCGAAATTTGTATTACCCAATATTACCGGTAACTAAATAAGAAATGTAAACAATGGTAATCAAGATCGTCGACCGTTACCCGAAAATCCGGGTTTTAAGTCCCAAGGGTTATTATTAATATAGCATTTTAATACACTTTTTTAAATTTTAGTGGCGTCGTTTAAAAAATTAATATTTCTTTTTTTTTTGACCAGATTTAAAATATTTATTTATTTATTAAAATTTATTAAATTATTTAAGATGGGAAAAAATAATTTCAAGGGTTAAAATCATGAAACATTAAATGAAACATTTAACCTCCTTAAACGGAGTTTGGTTTCATAAAATGTAATGCACATTACCATCTTAAGAATTTAAATAACATACACGCGAAAAAAAAAATTTTTTTTTTTTCGAAAAAAAAACCCCAAAGAAAAAAATAAAATAAAGCTTTTTACATTAAGTAAGTAAGTAATTCAGTTCTCCCGCCATAATGCTGTAACGTCATCAACAATATATGTGACAATTTAAAAAAAAAAATGTGATAAAAAATGTGTCAATGCCAAAAACTGTCATAAAATATAAAATATATAAAAATATATATAAACTTTATAAATATTTAAAATATATACATAAAATGTTATTTAAATGGAAATATATATAAATTGTTAATTATAAATTTACAACCCCTTTTATGATGAATATCGGAGACTTGAATTCCACTTCTTTTGTTTCATTCCTTTGGACTCTTACTTGTTGGACAAGATAAACCGTTTGAATTTGAACATCAAAAAAAAAAACATCAAAAATGGTAATAATTCACTAAAAAAGGATTCTAACATATATATTCTTAAGCAATTAACGTAATGACGCGCGGCAATGAGAACAATCATTTGGTAAATCTTTTTTTTTTTTAAACGTGGCATGACATCATTTCACAAATAATATGCGCGTTATCTCTTGTTAATAAAAAATTACATTTCTTAAACTCATACGTACACGTACACGATACGTATATTCGTATATACGTATATTCGTATATACGTATATACTTATATACGTATATACGAATATGTATACGTGTTATCTTTTATGAACATATGATAATTGCTTTCCCTAAATGAATTGATACAATCTGCGCATACGACTTGCCTAAAATATACTTATTAACATTACACGTATTAAAGTTATAAGGAGTAAATATAGATTTTCATAATATATTTATAGATTTAATTGTTTCATTACATGTGTGAAATGATGTAATATTTAGAAGTAAAAAAAATCGAATTTTTTTTTTTTTTGTTTTTTTTTTTTTTATCTTGAATTGATAGAAAATGGATGAATTCTATTGTATATATATTATGTATATAAAATGATCTTTTTAAATTAAGTATTATGGCTTGCTTGCATGGGTTATAAGATAAACATAATACTTATTTTAAGGTCTCATGACACAATATATATAATAACATTTAAGTACATTTTATTAATAATCATTTCGATTAGTAAGAATCAATCACGTATTTCGTCAAGGTAATAACATTTTGTAAGTACGTACGTAAGTACTTATGAATGAATGTACAGTACATATCAAGTATCAGGTATCTGGTTTATTTAGCTTTTACGTAGGAAAAAGTTGTTATAACATTTATTCGATCAACTATTTTTAGAATTTTGTGGTATAACCTTGAAAATATAATCTTAAGGTATAACCCTGCGATATAATCCTGTCATATTCATGTAATTTCTGCGGATTATACGTGCTCTTTACATCTGAGGTTACGTCGCTTCGAAATCGGAATCAAATCGGATTATATAATTTTCTAAATATGTAATTATGATGTGCACTAATTGCATTCGCTTGTACATATTTAATATGTGAACGTATCTGGTATGTACAGTACGTAAGTACGTATGTCCGTAAGTATGTCCGTAAGCATGTCCGTACGTACATGTGTGAAATCATGGAAACATGGTGCGTATTACTGTATTCATGTGCCTTTTTTGAATAATGTATTGATAGTGATTAGTGATAGGTACTATAAGTCTTTAAAAAAAAAAACGCTCGTTCATTTAATACATATTTTTGGAGGTAAATATACAAATGAGTTTCTGTCTATAGCAATTGTAATGCTGTAAAATGCAGGAAATGTGATTTTGATTAGGATATTTTTAAATTATACTTTAATGTACTTACAAAAAGGAGCGATAAGATATTTAGGTAATTTAGGTAATTTAGGTAATTTAGGGTAATTACTATAATGATATGTGAAAATTAGGAATATATAAGTTAGAATGCAAAAATAAATATGTACTAGTTTTTTTGTTAAATTTACATTTCGAAAATCGAATGCAGCTAGTTTTGTTAATTTTACATTCGAAAGAATGTTCCGGAAGTATGACGTAATTGATAAACCTAATGACGTTAATTTATTATTATTTGATGACGTTTTACAAATTATTGATCACGCTATCGATGAAAATCGTACAATTGGATGTCATTTTTTTACTCCTTGTACTGTACAGTACAGCAGTACGTAAATAAATTAAAATAATAAACTGTGTTATTAACAATAATATCATGTGATAAACACTAATTTAGAAGCTTAAACAATAACAATAATGATAAACGATAAGCAACGTCCTTTTATATAGTCTGAAAAGGAAATTTAGCAATTCAAAGAAATTCAAGTATCGTAATTCAAGAGACAATCCCAATAACGAAATTCATTCAACATTTGACGCAAAAGATGTGTCATTATTACGCCAATCATGAATTTTTAATAGAAAAAAAAGTTCATTTTAGAACATATGACAAGAAAATGAATAATATTAAATAGATTAGATGGATTAATGGATTAATGGGATTAATGGGATTAATGGATTAATGGATTAATGGATTAATGGATTAATGGATTAATGGATTAATGGGATTAATGGATTTAATCGTTGAAATAACTTGGTAACAGGTAATACAAAGAAGTGATTCTTCGTGTTGATGTTTGAGTAGTTGTCTGTTATCACAAGTTAGTTATCAAGCCACTAATTATAAACTTGTATAATTTTCGGTATGAAAAGTTTAAATTTGTTACGTATCTACATACCGTACGTAAGTTATTTAAAATAAAAGATCATCCGATGTTGTCGTTCGAAATAAGAAATATTAATCCACTTTTGAATCTTCATTGCCCTGTCGATTCTTAAACATGCGCGTATGTACGTTACGTCATTAAGAATACTGATAACAGATAAATAATGATGGAATAGACTTTGTTAAATTCTTCAACGAACCTGTTGTGCACACAAAATGAGTGATGATTAGTGGTTTTTTTTTAAAGGTGAAAAAAAAAAAAAAAAAAAGAAAGTTTGACATCCCCAAATTTATTCAAATGATAACTTAATGTTATTCCGAATTTGATTATTTTAATGAATGATTTCGTTGTTTGTCAATTGCTACCATGCATAAACGACAAGGATAATAATACTGTATATTCACATAATATTTATATAACTATATTATATTTAAAATTAGGTTTCTGTGCATCATCGCATCATCTAGCCCTGAATCATGAATCCAATATTTGGAATATTCGATTGATAAAATAAAAAAAAAAAATAAAAATTTTTTTTTCTCTTATCGAATAATAATAATAATAAAAGATGTCATCTCAAATAATATTTGGAATAACGATAATCGTGAGATTTTTTAAGTAAAGAAGGATATTGGTTCTTCTGGATGAACGTAGGTATGAACTCATAGGTGAAACCTGAATTTGGTTGATTGGTTCATTGAATGTTGCTGATCATACTTTGTATATTAAAGTTGCATAACGATGGTTTAATAAAAAACTGTTTTTGTTTATATCCGCTTAATTGGTTTATTCTTTAAAGATGACGATTCTTTACTTATTCTGTGTTCTGTGTTCTTATTTTGTACTATGCATACATATTTTTACGTTAGTAGTGTAAATAGAGGTTGTAGAGATTTGCTTTTCGCTGCTGAATCTTGTAACTACCAATTAATTTCATTACTAAAAAATATTAATAATAATTGGAAAAATATTGAATTCATGCGTCCCTATTGTCCTTATTCTTCCTAATGAACATTATGTCATTTTTCTCAATGATGAAATGAAAAATGAACTTAGCATTATTTGGTCATGACTCGTGAACAAAAGCGATCACTTACCCTTTGTGTTTGCACCTATAATTTTTTAGATAAATTCATATTGGTCGATTTATCGTTCGTAACAATTGTGACCTCTTCTTTCTCAACCGATTTTCAACCTTGTCTTTTTGAACGCATTCTTTAAAATTCAGCAAGTTGATAGCATATGACATTTAATTTATCTATAATTATACATATTGTCACATTTAATGCGTTTCATGTTATTTGAATCCATTAAATCTTTTAAACATTAGCAAAAAAATGCGTTAAGAAATAACTGTAGTATGCTCTTTATTTTTTCTTCTTTTCTAATATTTTTTTTTAAGTGTACCACCTCTTTATGGTTGGTTTTAGTTTTACTACGTGGTTGAGTGCTTAATCGCATGGTTTCATTTATTCTACCAGCTGCAACCATGAGTTAAAAAATTACCTAGTCTTGTAATTAATGCTTGTAAATCTGTATGCCTGTATATGTCGATTTTGGGCAAAATTTACCTCATCACGTTATCACGTAGTACGTATATACGTATGTAGATTTTTTTGAATGCGATAGTCAAATAATTAATATTGTCAACTCTTTCTGTAACGAACTGTTAGTTCTGGCTATTAAAAAAAATTCGCTATACAATATAAATTATTATGTTTTCCTAAGAATCCATAACTCTTTTTATACCAAATTATTATGAAATTCAAAAATTTTTACTTCATTTTATCCAGAGTTCGTTATAGAGAGGCTCGGTAATAAAGAAAGTTGGCTGTACATCTAAAATTTTATACAAACCTCTCTAAATTAGCGTTGACAAATAACTTGATGACTTAATGACTAAGTTATTGGTTATTCTTTATTTCATTTTTTAATACAGTAATATTCCTAATGGCAAAATAACCATTAATAAATAAAATTATTATTCAAGTTTGTTTTATGCTGTTATAGATTTATTATTAATTAATAATAATAATAATTATTATTATATTATAATTGATTTATAAAAATTTTTACAAAATAAGTATTAAAATTAAAATAATAATTCCCTTTAAAAAATGTTATTATCTTTAAAAAATTGAAAAGTTAAATATAATATATTATTTATTTAATAATTTATAAATATAATTGCTTTTTTTTATACCAAAATTTATATTCAAAATTAGGAGTTTATACTTTTTTTTTTAGTAGTAAATTATGTTTAAATTATAATTTTTATATAATATATACCAGTAATTTGAGTCTATTAATTAAAGTTATAGTAAAAGCTTTATAATTTAACTTTTAATTTATGTAAATTTGTTTTAAAATTTAAATTTTTTTTAATAAATTTTTACAAAAATTATATATTACACCTATGGTGTTTAACACCAGTAATATGAAAATTCATATGACATTAAATCAAAATAATTTTTATAAAACAAAATTAAATTTTGATTAATATTAGGGTTAGAATTAAGATTTGGGATAAAGCAAAAGCATAGTTTATACCAAAATTTCACAAGATATTTTTTTTGTTAAAGCCCCAAAGGTGATTTTATAACCGAATTTTTGTGTTATGATAATTTTTTAAAAAATATCACATTCCACCTAATCTTCTTATTACACTATAGCTCATAACAAAAATAATAGTAGTGTTGAACACTAGTGATATAATTTAACAATGCTAAATTTTTAAATATTGATTTTAGCTACATATTTTTTAAATAAAAAATATAATATTAATTTAGCATTATTAATTTATTATAAAATTTTTTAAAATTATTAAAAAACTTACTATAAAAATTTAACTTTTTGGTTTAGAACTTTTTATTATAAATTTTTTTTAAATTTTTTAAATTATTTCTAATTAATATCTGTTACAAATAAATATAATAATAGATAATAAAGTAAAAATTATATAATAGGGTAAAACAGAACCCCTGAATACTAATATGTTATATATATAAACCTTTGTCTTCAAATCTTATAGGTATACAAAAAAAATTTTATTATAAAAGTGTATATTGGTTTAAAGCTAGTTAATATAAGTTTTCTATACTTTAATAAAATATACAATAATGCAAAATTTATTATTAAACTAATGTATGTTAAAGATTTAATTCACAATTAACATATGAATAATAAATTACAAAGGTATAATTTACTATGTTTTTCATATATGAATAAAATCTTTTTTTTCTTTACACTTATAAAAATTCTATATAGTTACAAAAAATAAAATATTAATATCTTTTTATCTACTAAACCAATTTTAAAATTTTTTTTATATTATATAAAAAAGTATTCTCTACATTTTTCAATTAGAAGATCTAGTACATTAATATAATAAAAAAAAAGTTAGCTATAGAGAAAAAAAGATTTCATAATTATAATAAATTCTATAGTAATTTGTACCTATAAATACTATTCTTCTTATATGAATTAGCAATTAAATATTTACTATTTGAATTTGCTTTTTGGAATTTTTTGGATTTTTTCTCAAAGTTTTATTCTGATCTTGCTTGTAATTTACATTTACAGTATTCATTTTTTATTCAGAAGTTTTTAGAATATCTATTCTCTTATAGAAATTACTAATTTCTTTCTATCATCTGACTGCCTGAAATCATTCATGCTAATTTATATGTTATCTTCAAAATAAAATATGATATCTTTGCTAGGGTTAGAATTAGAGTTAGTAAGTAATATTATACTAAAATTTTGCAAGAAAATTTTTTATTAGTATACAAAAGATGATTTCTTAGGCAAAGTTTTGTAATAAGTGTAACTTTTCAAAAAAAGTAATTGTTGTTTTGATTATCACATTATACCTGATCTTGTATCCTAATTGGCCAATAACAAAAATTAGTAGAGAAATTAGTATAACCTTTTTTATATACTGTATAATATACTAATTCTTAATAATATTAATTAAGTGTATATCAAAGATCAAGCAAATTTGCTATCAAAAAGTTCATTTTTGTATACATATAGACAAATGTTTTAAAAAATTTAATTTGAGTATATGACAAAGGTTTTTTGTATGTATTTAGGGGTCCTAGTAAAACCTGAGTCACTAGCTAATAAAATCTGAGTTTATTAAAAAAAAATAAATAAATCTGAGTTTCTTAATAAAATCTGAGTTTATTAATAAAAATCTGAGTTTATTAAAAAAAATAAATAAAATCTAATATAGATAGAGTGAAATATACTATTAAACAAAAATTGTTCTAAAACTTTGAGTAAAGATATCTTGACAACCACCTAGTCAAATTCAATCATCAGCGAAATATAATAACGTAAACTTGCGTAAGTTATTACGTCCCGAAATATTGCGCAATAATTACGGTCTAGACGAAATATTGCGCAAATAATTGCGAAATATTGCGCAATAAATAACGTAATATTATGAAATATATTACGCAAAATTACGAAAATTATAGCATAATATTACGTTATATATTGCGCAATATTTCGAATTAATTCGAAACAATTCGAATAGACGTAAATGGTTCAAACAGCAAAATATTTAAAACTAAAAGATAGCTACTAATAAGTAAGTAAAGATAATCAATTCAAATTTATCAAATTCGATTCGAAATATTTCGGTGAATTTCAAATTAATTCGAAATAAATTAAATATGAATAATAGGAAATATATTTAAACGAAATTATTATCCGATTTATTAGATATTTTCGAATTAATTCGAAAAAAAGCAAAATAAATAAACTTTATTTAAATAAACAAAATATAAATTTTATAACTTAAAATATATTTTATTAATAATTTTATTTTTTATTTTATTTAAAATTTTAAAAATTACATAAAAAAAAAGCTAAATTATAGAAAATCCTAAAAGAAATATATAAAAAAAAAATAAAAAACAAAAAAACGCAGCATTATTCAAATAAAAAAAAAACAAAGCAAAAAATAAAAACTTTTACTTATCATCATCAACCGTAAATTTCTTATCATCATCATCATCAACGTCTGAGGCCAAAGAATCATCATCAACCGGTTTATTTATGTCTACTTCGGGTACATCTTCTTGGTTAGTTGTTTCTTCATCAGAACTAACTCGAACTATTTCGGATTATTAATAAAATAAAAATTAAAATTAGCTAATTCGAAATATTGCGAATTAATTCAATTAAGTTGTTAAAGTTAATCTTACTATACTTTCGCCGTTTATTAGTCTAAATAATTCATAAAAATTAAAATAAATTCAATTAAATTAAATAAAATTAAAAAATTTTACCTTTTCGGAAAGTTTCGAATTGTTTTTACGTTTATAAACCTTTTCCTAATTAATTTGAATTATGTTATTAGTTTTAACATTTTTGATATAAATTTAAATAATTTAAAATTATTTTTACTATTTCGACTTTATTCGAAATTGGTTCTTTAAATTTATCACTTTCTTCATCACAAGAATCAACTTCTGAACATGGATTTGATAATGGGTCGCCATTTTTTAATCTCACCTATTTTATTCGAAATAATTCGAATTTAGTTAATTAATTTATGTAATTAAACAAAAATAAATTTAAATACTTACTAAATGTCTTGCAGCCAATTTCTTTATGACATTTTCTTCTATTGTTAATTTATCATAATCTGGGTTGAGTATAGTTTGAGCTACTGCTATTGCATAAGCTACATTTTCTTCGGAAGCATCTTCTTCAGGCCAAATTTTCTTTAATACCCTAGCTATATATGTCTCTTCAGAACCTTCTTCTATTTCTTTAAATAGCTTCTTATAACAATCTTTTGTCTTTTTCGAGCCCTTCCAAACTCGAATCTCTTCTGATGAAGCCGAATTATTTATGGGATCTAAAAGATTCCCAAAAACAAAAAACGTATTTTTCTTTATACTGCTTGTTAGTGTACCTCGCAATGATCTAATTTGTTTCAAAAGCTATAAGTATTGTAAATAGTAAATTAAAATATTTTAAAATAATTCGAAATGTTTCGAAATAATTTTAATTATTTCGAAACAATTCGAAACATATAAAACATATAAATTAAATAATAAGGTTTTACTGGTCCATTGATGTTTCTTGTATAATAGGCATTCCACTGGTTCGGCGTATTTTTCTTGTAATCTTCTTTATAATTACTCCTGACATATCTATCTAATTCCGCCCTAATTAGCTCTTCTTCGGGATAAATCGCTTTAGTTAGAATTTCTTTAGATACGCTTTTAATCACATCCTATAAATAAAATTTATTAAAGTTATTTAAAATATTAAATTATCTTAAACATATTATTATAATATTAAAAAGATAAATTGAAACTTAATAATTACTTCTTTAAATGTTTTATCATTGGAAAAATCGAAGTTAGAGTCTAATTTTTCCTCAATATCTTTCAATCTAGTTTCCATAATCCTGACTTTCGCTTTAATATCTTTAACTTCCTTAAGTAACTCGCCTTGATTCTCAATAATCTTCGAAATAGATCTTGCAAGTGCTTATAAATAAATAGAATAAATTAATCATATAATTTTAAATAAATCGAAATAATGTTAAAATATTTTAAATACATTCGAAACTATTCGAATTTTCATAATAAGGCGAAGTTCCACTCGGTCCAATTTCAAGGCTGTCGACTTTATCGTAGAAGCTTTCACTTAACTCAGTTCTGCGAGTAGATTCAAGGCTTGCCTTCTTTGTGGTTGACTTGTTATCAGATTTCTTCGCAGCTTTCTTTGAGCTAAGATTAAAACCTGAAAATTTATCTAAAATAAATTAAAAATTTTCAGTAATTTTTTATTATAATATTTAAATTTTTGAATAATATAAATTAATAAATAATATATTACTCATTTTGCTCATTGTTAAAATAGATAAAAAAACTTAAAGTGAAGTTAGTAGTAAAGTATGTAGTAAAAATAACGAAAGATATGTAGTAAAAATAACGAAAGACTTAAAAATTTTAAAGTAAATCAAAATAAACTAAAATAAACAAAAGATTTAGTAGCAAAGAAATTTGAATATAAAACAATTATAAATACGAAAACTAGTTTGTGTAATTGAAATAAAAGTTGAAAAGCTTAAAATGTCAACAATGTTGATTGTAGATCTAATTGTCCGGACACGATTTTGTGTTGGATTCCAGTCATGTGCAGCCAATCAGATATAGAGATCGACACGGATCAGCCCGATGTTTATTCGGTTATGATATTCGGATTTTTTCGAATTATTAATAATGTAAATAAATTTTTACTACTACAATACTTAATAAAATAATGTTAATTAACATAACGAATTTAATTTATGTACGTTTTTATGATTATTTTGCATAAGTTAAAATTAATTCGCAATGATTCGAATTGAGTTAAATTAATTAATAGCTGCAATTTAGAATAAATCTAGTAAGTTTGAAATGCTGTGTATTATTAATTTAAATTAGATTGAATACAAATCATATATTTAAAATTTATTAAATATTAATGTAACGAATGTATCGAATTTAATTCATTAAAAAAACAAGATTAAATTTAGTCTTTTCGATAAATTAAAATATATTCTTCGCTCCTATTATTAAATTTTTTGCTTGAATTTTTTTTACTTTCTTAAATCATCAAAACTTGAAACTTTCAATACTTTTTAAATTTAAATAATTATCTCTTAAAAATGTCTGAATTCAAATGCCTATTTTGCCCACGTACCTTTGCAAGCCGCAATAGATTAACTCAACATATGAATACCTGTGTTGATAGTGCTGAAATTGCACCGATAGTTGTAAAACAACCAGCACCTATTCGCAATATTTCGAAACTACCTAAATTAAAACAAAAAGAATACAATAAATCTAAAAAAGTAGAAATTAATCGAGATGTTTCTGCTAATAAAATTTCATTTAAAAATATCAAGTTTCGCAACGTTTCGAAAGTTGTTAAAGATAATGAAATTAATTCTAATTTGGAATTATATTGCACTAATGCTGGTCCTTCAGGTGTAACTAATACAGATGATCTTTCCAATAGTTTAGCCAATATGTCTTTTGAATTAGAAACTAATAACGATAATTCGAATTGTTTCGAATTAGATCCTGCTGATAATTTACTTGAGGGACTTGAAAGCAGTTTGCAGGAATATCAGGAATTTTCTAATGGACTTTTAAATGATTCAGCTTTTACCGAAGAAATTCAAAACTCTTCAGATGATGATGAGTTGAATCAGAAACATGATGAATTTCCAAATGAAGCTTATGCCGATTTAATGCTTTTGGTTACTAAATATAAGCTTAGTAATGCTGCTGGGAATGCTATTATTTCATTTTTTAATAAGCATTCAAGGCATTCTAAATCTCCATTACCAAAAAACATTAAACAAGGCAAGGAATTTATGAATAATATTAAATCTAACTTGTCATATAAAAAAACCAAAGTATTAGAACTTGATAATACTGAGTATTTCTTATACCATATGGATTTAATCAGCTGTATTGAAAGTAAATTAGAAATTCCCGATATAGCTCAACATTTGGAATTTGAGTATAAAGAATTATATAAAACTACTGAGGTATATATAACTTTTAATATTATTTGTAAATCAAATATTTATTTTGTTTTATGTTAATTTATTTTTATTTTTTTTAAAGAATGGCAAAGAGATTATTCATAAAGAGCAAAATAATGGAATGTGGTGGAAAACCACACAAAATACTTTGCCTGTAGGGTCAAAACTTTTATCAATTATTTTATATTCGGATGCAACAAATTGTGACACATTGGGTAAAATTCAGCTTCATCCAATATATATGTCACTAGGAAATATACCTACATGGCGAAGAAATAAGCAAGATGCTAAGCAGTTATTGGGTTATTTGCCAATAATCAAAACATCTGCTAAAAATAAACCAATAGTCAGACAAACATTTCATAAATGTTTAGAAATTTTATTAGAACCAATTCGAAAGTATTCGAACTTGGGTATAAATATGTTAATTAATAACAAAGTTGTCTGGTTATATCCGAAAGTTTCGACTATAATCGCAGATTGGCCGGAAGCTGCTACCTTTTGTCTGACTTATAAATCAACAAATTCCAATTATCCTTGTCATTTTTGCTTAGTTGATAGAAAAAATTTAGCAAGTACAGAATGTTCTAAACATGATTTGGTTCTAAGAAATCATGAAAATATGAGAAACTATTTTGATAATGGTGATGAAAAATCAGTATGTATAGAATCCATACCAAATTACTTTTGGAACTTTAAGTAAGTTTATATTTTTTTATTAAATATTCAGATAAAAATATTTAAAGAATTATTCGAATTATATATTTTAAATAATTCTAAATTTAATATTGCGAATTAGTTGCAATAATGTAAAATGGTTCGAATCAATTAAAATTTATTCACTTTTGCAATAAATAATTAATGTAATATAAATTGCAACGTTGCGAATTAGTTCAAATTATACCACGTTATTTAGAATTTCTTATGACAATGTATAATTCTTTATTAACTTTTTATTTTATTAATTTTAGTGATATCAATATTTATGAAGCTACTGTAATTGATAGAATGCACCATTTAGATTTGGGATTATTTAAACACCAAATTAATTTTACATTAGATCTATTAAAAGAACAATATGGTGCTTCAATTCTAGATAAAATTGATAATAGGTTAGCTAATATTCCAAGGTTTTCGGGTCTTAAGATTTTTAAAAATGGAATTTCATCACTTGCCAGAATTACTGCAGGTGAATACCGTAATATTATGAAGGTTATGATATTTGTTTTGGATAATCTGAATATTAGCAAAACTATTCAAGAAAAGTTATTGAAGCTTTATGAAGTTTGGAATAATATGTATATTTTAAGTCGCTATGAGGAATTCGCTGAATCTGACTTAAATGATTTTGAGGTATGTAAATATGTTCGCAACCTTGCGAATTAAACCAAAATATTTGAAAATTTTTAATTAAATAACAAATATTAATATAGTTTTATTTTATTTAGAATCTAATAATAGATTGGGCTGAAAATTTTATTGCTCTTTTTAATACATATTCTAATTCTGAATTAAAGTTTCCAAAATTACATTCATGGGTCTATCATACTACTGATTTAATTAAAAAATATGGTTCTTTAAATGGTTTTTCTACTGAAACCTATGAAAGTCTTCATAAAGATTTTGTTAAAAAACCATATTATTTAACTAATAAGCAAAATATAGAGGATCAAATATTGAAAATGGTAATAATTGTTAAATTTTTTAATAATGTTTATAATATTTTTATAAAAGTTAACTAAATTTAATTATATTAAATAGGTTCAAAGACAGGCTGTTGCATCAAAATTATTATCAAGAAAACCAAAAAATTTCAAAACTATAACTCCTTTTAAATTTACTAATTTAATTTGGACAGTTGGTTTTAATAATGCTCAGCAATTTATTGACCTCAAATTAAAAAATTATAGACCAAATTCTAAAATACATTTTGGGCTTGAATATTTATTATATTATTTAACTAAATATTTTAGTTTAACAAACCAAAAAAATATAGATAATTATATAATTAAATTATATAGCTCAGTAACTTTAGAAAATGGGTCTATAATTCGAGCAACAGAAGATTTTTATGGCAAAGCCTGGTATAGCAATGTAGAAGTTGCTATGAATTCTGAAGAACTATTAGAATATTTGTCAGATGATGGAATTTGTTATGGACAGGTATTTGTTGTATTTTTATTTTTTTTTAAATTTTATAAAATATTAAATATTTAATATTTAATTATAGATATATTTATTACTCAATGTCGAAACTACTGAAGAAAGTGCGCTTAATCTCGCATTAATCCGGTGGTATGATTTTAAGTCTACAAATGATCCATATTATTATGGATGTCCTAGACTTAAAAAAACTGAATTATATAACATCGTAGATATTGAAGCAATTAAAAATCATGTTCATATAATTCCACGCTTTGATAAATCAAATGATTATTTAGTAAATAAGTATCTGTTCTAAAATTAAATCAGATTAGAATAGTTTCGCATATTTCGAATTATTTCGCATTAATGTAAATTGTTTAGAATAGTTAATACAGAACAAAATTAAAATAATTAAAATTTATAAAAAGTTAAAATGATTAGAAAAATTTAAAATAACTTAACCTAAAAATTAAATAAAACAAATGATATTAAATAAGTTCGGACTATTTAGAACTTAATTAAGTATATCAAATTTAAAATATCATGCGAAATCAATTTAAATTAGTTCGAATTGTTTCGAACTTAATTAAGTATGTATATCAATTTAAAAATATCATTTGATAAACGAATTAGATTAAATCTAAATTTATCTAAAATAATCGAACTAATTCGAAATATTTAAAATTAATTTGAAATATATTAATATAAATTTATTAAATAAAAAATAAAATAAATATATATATATAATAAAATAAATATAAAAAAAAATAAAAAAGATAAATAAAATAAAAACAAAAAAAATGAAAAAAAGATATATTAAATAAAAAAATAAAGTAAAAAAAAATAAAAAAAAAAAGAATAATAAGCGAAATAAAAAGAATAAGAAAATTAAAAAAAAATAATTAAATATTTTTCGGACATTTTTATATAATCAAAAAAAAAAAATTTTTGATTCATCGTGATGCTCAGCATCTTCAGAAGTAGGATTTTGTTGCGGGATGGATTGTGATGAGGAGGGATCAATCGGATTATCTTGCGTTTGTGCGGATTGTTGCGAATCATCGTGAAGTGTGCCGGATATATTTGTATCGGCGAGCGAATGTGCAGGTGAATACGCGGGTGAATGTATGGATGAATGAATAGGTGTAGCTTCGACGGTAACAGTGGTATGGGTAGATTTACCCTTTTTGGCAGGACGTGAAGAGGATGCGCTTGATTGTGTTTGTGTCTTTCTTCGCTTCCTACTTTTCTTAGTAACAGCTGGGACAATTTCAAATTCTTCTGCTTCATCTAAAGAATCATTACCATCTTCTGGAGGAATAAATGCTGTCTGTGCATATAGCTTATCCTAATTAAATAAAATTACATAAAAAAAAAATAAAAAAAATAAAAAATAAAATTACATTAGTTCGAATTATTTTAAAAAGTTTAAATTAAATAAATATATTTAATTATATATTACTTACAACATTTCTCTCCAGTCTTTTTTTCGTAACTACATCATCCATAACCAACTTGTCAAAATTATGATTCAACATAATTTGGCATACGGTTAACGTGTATGCCAATTGATTGTTATTTGGTGTAGTATTTGACCATACTTTTTCCAAAATTCGGTCGAAGTAGGTATCTTCTGAACTATCATCAAGTGGTCTTAATAGCTTCTGATATGCTGCAGCTGTTTTAGAAGATTTTTTCCATACATCCATTTGTGTGGGAGTTGCTTTTGTGGTAATATGATCTAATAAAGATTCGCCATAAACAGAAAAAAGCGCAGCTTTAATAGACGTGGTAAGTCGACTTCTGCACGAACGATGTGCTGCTAAAAGCTAATAGATGTTATTCAAATAAATTAAAAATAGTCGAATTAGTTCGAATTAGATCGAGTATGGTAACAATAATTAAAATTTTAAAAAACGACAGTAATGTAAATGTAATAAAAGCAAAAAAAAAACATTTTAACAAGAAACAAACTTATAGAAAAATATTAAGCTAATTAAATTTATGCGAAATAAATCGAAATAGTTAAGAAAATTAAAATACAAATTTAACGAAATAATAAAAGATTATAATAAACAAATATTAAGTGTAATTAAATTAATGCGAAATAATTCGAAATAGTTAAGAAAATAAAATACAAATTTAACGAATAAGTAAGATTGTCATAAACATGAATTAAGTGTAATTAATTTTAAGCTAAATAAATCGAATTAGTTAAGAAAATTAAAATACAAATTTAACGAAATAATGAAAGATTATAATAAAGGATAGAGAAATAATTTAAAAAAATGCGATATAATTCGAAATAATTAAAACAATTACAGGACTCGCAAGATATGCTTCATAATAAGTATTCCAATCTTTATCTTCCTTTGATTTGTAAAATTCAGGTTCATTATCTTCAAGGTACTCCTCCATCGCATCTTTTAATTCTTCATTAGTTGGATAGATATTAGACGTGATAAGAGATTTAGCAACTGCCGAACAAGTTTGCTATAATTAAATTTAATATAATTAGCTTAAAATAAAATAATATAAACATTAATATATAAAAATAATAATTACTTTAATAAAATTTGTCTCTTCTTTTAATTGTAGACCTTCCGAAACTCGACTGTCCAGAGCTGAAAGTTTTCGGTCAATTTTTAAAACATGTTCGGATAGCTCATTGAGTTTATCCATAATAGCAGCCAAAGTTATTTGATCTTAAATTATTTTAAATAAAATATTAAATTAAAAATACTATAACTAGTAAATTAACGAAATAAACAAATTTATTTTTTAATTTTAACCATCAAGAGGTCTTGGAGTAAGATGTGATAGAGTGCTAATTGTTTCTACTAAAGGCGCACTTTCCCGCTCAGTATCTAACTGAGATGCAGGCCTAATAGCAGTCATTTTTTTAAAAGCCACACGCCGACCAGCGACAAGTTGCTCATGTTTTCCCGCTTGCGATTTTGAAGAAGAAGCCATTTGATAAGATAAAATAAAGGATATAAAATAAAGTATAAAATAAAATAAATGAAAAAATGAAATAAATATATGATATTAAATAATATGAATAATGCGAAATGAATTAAAAAATAAAGGTAAATTGATAACGATTTAAAAGTAATGAAATTAAGAAGATTGAAATGTATAAATGTAAAAGTGTTTAAGCGTAAAGATTGAATTATCAAGGTATCGAAATGAATTTGATCAGAAAAAAATGAAAATCATGAGAGCGAATGTCGGTTTATTTAAATTTTTTTGAAAAGATTCTAATGCACTCAAATTAATTCGAATTATATTGATATTAATTAAAGAAAATATTTAATAACGTTCGCATTATCTAAAGTAATCAATTTTTTATACATTCATTTGCAATTTAATTCTAAAAATATAGATCTTTGTAATAAATTCGAAATTTTAATCTTTATTTAATTATATCAAAATTATAAGTTAGAACAATGCGAATTAATCCGATTACCTTAAATATATTAGCCCCTATCAAACTATTACCCTTTTAAACTTACATTACTATATATATATTAAATACATTTGACCTATTTCATTTTAAATGCCGACGTACTCAATTGATAAATTTAATACCTCCCGAAATGTATCTGTATCAGTTAGAACAATGTGAATTAATCTGATTACCTTAAATACTATATTTAGTAATAAAGCTACATCAATTTGAATTATTCCGACTTAAATCAATTGTATTCCATTTATAGTAAATTTCACAAACATGCATATTTCGCATTACGTAGAATCATAAACTACATGTATTAGTTCTAAGGTGATTTATTATAATTTAGAACAATGCGCAATAATACTTACATTAAAAATTTTAGCCCCTATTAAACTATTACTATATTTAGGAATACGAAAAGATTTATTTAAATTAATCCGCATTAAAAAAGCCATTTATTTTCGCATTATTCGATTGTTACGTAGAATCATAGAAGCTTTATTGGATTTTTTAAACTACATGTATCGATCTAAGGTAATATATTATTAAGAACTATGCGCATAATTCAATTACCTTAAAAAATTTAGCCCCTATCAAACTATTACTCTTTTAAACTTTCTTTACTATACTGTATTTAGGAATGCGAACAACTTTTATTTGAATTAATTCGCATTAAAAAAACTAAGTCCATTTATAGTAAATTTCTCAAACATGCTTATTTCGCATTATTCGATTGTTACGTAGAATCATATTAAACTTTCATTTAATTAGATTCATATTTATTCGAACTAAGTTAATTAATATGGACGTTTAAAATTTTAGGCCTATAATTTACATTATTTTTAATTATTTCAAATCTTTTAAAATAATTCGAATTATTTTGAATTATTTTGCACTCATAGTTCATAGTAATTTATCTCTATCTATTTCATTTTTGATATTGACGTTTAAAAATATTAGCTCTTTATTTTTAAATATTTTTAATTAAATTAATCTATTTTATTATAATTCGAATTATTTCGAATTATTTTGCACTCTTTGTTCATAGTAATTTATCTCTATCTGTTTCATTCTTGAATATTGACGTTTAAAAAATTTTAGCCTTATATTTTCATTATTTTTAATTAATTCAAATTATTTTAACTTAATCCGAATTATTTTGCTTTCATAGTTCATAGTAATTTATCTCAATATGTTACATTCTTGAATATTGACGGTTAAAATATTAGCTCTTTATTTTTAAATATTTTTAATTAAATTAATCCATTTTATTATAATTCGAATTATTTCGAATTATTTTGCACTCTTTGTTCATAGTAATTTATCTCAATCGATTTCGAATTATTTTGAATTATTCTACGTTATATTGCGTAATTTCTTGCATAATATTGCGTAATAATCCTACGTAATATTTCGTAATTTTATATTTCGCTATATTGCGAAAGTTATTACGTAATATTGCATTGTTATTATACTTCGTAAATTATTGCGCTATATTTCGCTCTATTAAATTTGCTGATGTACTATTAAATAAAAAAAATGAGCTCTACAACTTTCAATTAGTAGCCAAAGAAGGTTTATTTATTAGTTTTAAAATTAAAATTATATAATATACAGTATTATTTTAAATCTAAAATAGAAACTTTTTATGTAACCATAGTGGAAATAGCAAAAACCATGATGGAAATAGGCCTTCTCTATTTTAATTATTAGATAATATTTTAGGGGGTGGGGGTCAAGAAAAATCTTATCTTAGTTAAATTTGATTGGCCAAAATTCTATTTATAGATCTTATCTGGAAGTGAAAGATAAGCCCCAATAGTAACTAGATATTAGATAATAAATGTCAACGCTCTGATATTATGTTTATATTATATTAATATATAATATAAAATTTTGCTAATTACGTAATCAGATTTTAAATTTTGGATTTATTATAATCTACTCTCTATAAGAATCATTTTGGTAGTTAAATCATCAAAATTGGATTAGTTGATCAAAAGTTATATATTTTTAAAGATTTATATAATAATTTTATATAAAAATCATCAGGAGAATTTTTTAGGTGCAGATCTGTACAGATTTTTAAAACCCGATAATAGGACCCCAGACATCTCTGATATATGTCATATTTTTTTAGCAAATTGATTCAAATTTGATCTAAAGTCCAAATTTAAATTTAGCAAATTGAAGTTAATTTTAAAAAGGGTTATATGGGCCGGTACAAAAACATTTGTACCTCAAAAAAGCGCATATAAAATTTTTTTTTATTAAGTAAAAAACAAATTTTTTTTTTTAAATCACATCAGTACATATTCGGAAATATGAAAATATGACTCCTAAGTCAAAATTAATCATCGTCCTCAGATTCACTATAACCACCAAATTCATTATCAATTAATTGCACGTCTTCATCAGTCTCTAAATATACCTTTGCATTTTTAAGCGCCCTTCTCCAAAGTCCAACTATAACTTTCACATTAATTTTTTTTTAAATGCATCTAGAAGTGTGTTTCGAACAGATAAAAGGTTTGAATGTAGACCCAAACTTGCGACTTCGCCTTTTACAACTGACCAAACACCTTCAATTGGCTGAAGTTCGCAATGGTAGGGAGGGGTAAAAAAAACTTTGTGACCGTACTGTACTGTCTTGCTATTTCCACACAAGTAAATGGGACCGTGTCTTTATGTAGCTTAACAAGTTCCAAAAGCTCTGGTCTTCGTAGCTCATCCAGAAAAAAAATATTATGAGAGGTAAGCCAATCAATTATGTCTTGTTTTTTTGTGTTCGAAGTTGGAATACTTTCGACCTGACCTTTATGGTAGCTTGCACTGTCCATATGGAATGTTTACCTGTCCATATTTTTCACAGAGTGTTTCACAAAGATTCGAAAAGAGGTCTTCAAAAATTTCTGTGTTGAAGTTTCCATGGTAATCAACTTGATTGGGAACAATATTAGCGCCTTTAACAATATCAGGAACATCACTCCATTCTTCAGCATTTTTTCGCTTTCTATCTTATTTTCCTGCAGGTTTAATTGTTGGATCCCAAATGTAAATAGAGTTCGGAACAAGCTCACCATGCATTTGGTTGGAGTTACCATTTCGGAATACGATAAGGGCAGTGTCATTAATCATCTGATTATTTTTTATCAGAGACCTACCCCCCTCCCTCTTTCTTAATATATAAATAGTCAGGTTCTTATATATAATTTTAACTTTTTTTACCCTCCCCCCCCCTAAAAAATCACCTGATTTTTGTTACTCCCTAATTGCACCAAAAATTACAACTAACAGACCATGCCCCCTTTACTAAGACGACACCCTGGTGAGGAACCCATGTATTGTGTGAAGTATGATGTAGATGGCAGTACGATTCATCAAGAAAAACCTCTGGACGATACAGAACATCATTTTTGGCTTCTAAGTTGGTAAAACGGAAACGCAGGTAATGACAATGGTAGGCAACATTATTCGCTGATTCGTGAAGAAGGTTTCTACGTTCTCCTTGGCCATAATAATAGCCCAAGCGGTGTAGTAATCGAAGAAGTCTCCATTTAGAAAATGTATAACCTTGTTCCTCAAGATACTGTATAGAATTTGTGTAGAAATTTGTTCACCCGCCTTGTTGGCGTTTAAAATTTTTGTGCGCAGAAGTATTGTAACATTTTCGTCTATTTGAAGTCTAGGCCACCCAAGAGTTTTATGTGGAGTAAATGTGCCATCCCTACGCTTGTTCCAGTCTGATACCATGCCCCCAACTGTTCCCTCAGCAACGCCCAATACCTCAGCAACACGCTTGCATAATGTAAGTGTCTGATGATCGGTTCCCACAGAACTGGACCCAGAAATGTAATTGTAAACGTTAATAATCATCATTTTTTCATTCTCTGTTAGCGGTGCACCGCTTCGTTTTAAAGGAAAAGAAAACATGGAAATGTAAAAAAAATTTAGAAAGGAGATACGTTTAGTTATAAACTACAAACCGTGTGAATTTAAAGCTGCCAAGCTTAGTAACACAACATTTTTTTTGTGTACAAATCTTACCTTTTTTTGGCGAGGTACAAATGTTTTTGCACCGGCCCATAATTGAATATTTTGGTGAATTTCTAAGATTTTACACATGTTATATTTATTTTTAGCAATTTACCCACATTTTGCAAGAATTATTATAACAAGTTAAGTTGTACTATGATGATCGATCCAGATATAACAAGTTATTAATGGCTATACGGAGCAAAATTATAATTAATTATAATTGAAAATAAGTAAAAGTAGTTGTAGCATGTAATTAGGCTTTAGTATCAATAGCAACTTGCATATGTATTACGATCATTGATCATGATTGTATGTTAATAAACAAATAATTATGTAATACAATTGTACGGAGTTATCATTAATTCGTAATCCGCATGCAAAACAGTGATCAACAATAATATTGATTGGTGATAAGTTATATATATATTTTTAACTGCTTTTAGAATCCGAGCATATCCAATATAAAAATATACTACTACATAATAAAACATGATCTAGATCATGGCACAGAATACGTATTTAAAGTGTTTTTGTGTTTTTTAACCATTTTTAAACTTCGAACATTTCTAACGCTTATTATTCCTTGTACCTATAAAATAGAAATATTATATCACAGAATAAACTTATTTAAACTATGACAATATGTAATCAAAAGCATAACTTGGATTATAGCTTTGGGTCTTCTTAAAAAAAGCTATATTAAAAAAAAAAAGTAATCGGTAATAGCACGTATACATATTTATATATTAGAGATAGTGTACCTATAAAATAGGTCTATTTTTTATCAACATAGCTAGCGAAATTTACTACTTTGTACTAACATAATTTATAGAACGAGTAAATATATGCATGTTTTTGACTAGAGAACTTATCCCTTAATTTGTTATACAGGCATATTTGCCTGCGAAAATTTTAAAATTTTAAATTTTTTAAATAAAACTTTAAATATTAATTTTAGCTATATACTTTCTAAGTAAAAATAATAATATTGTTCTGTTTTATCAACTTTATTATAAAAATTTTTTAAAATTATTAAAAAACTTTGGTGTAATAAAAGTTTAAAGTTTTTGTTTTAGAACTTTTACTATAGAATTTTTTCTTTAGATTTCTTAAATTTTATATGTTCCTGTCTATAAAAAAAATTGTCACTTCTAATACAAGTCTTAATTTTTACAAGTAAATCATATAAAGTTAAATAATGAAAGTTGTTATCCTTTATATAAACTACAATATTGTATTAGAAACTATATTTTTAAAACCAATATTTAAAGAATTCGCCAAGACATTGTAAAATATTTTTTTGGCTAAAAAATTTCTTTAAAATTTAATATTTTTAGCTTATAAGCAACATAAACTTTTTGTCTTATAATATAAATTTAAATAATTCAAAAATATAATCCTTGTTTTTAAATATTATAATACCAAAATTTTATTTAAATATCTTAAATGATTAAAAAAATAGATCAAAGGTATATTTATAGTAATTATACAGGCAAATTTGCCTGCGAAGTAGTACAAACTAAGAAATAGATTAGAAACTCGAAAACATGCTATGCTATACATTAATAGGCTATTTTGCAAATTTTGCAAATTTACTAGCTACTTTTGCTTCTAATGACTACTGGCTCTGGTATGCCCTTAAAAGTAGAGACCAAGGAATTTGACTATTTTTTGAAAATTGGCCTGTTTGATTAATTAGGTGTAAAATTTTAGATCAATCTTTTTTACTTAATAATGAAAGTCTGATCACTTAATAAATTTTTGCGATACAACGGTTAAAAGCTTTTGACACTATAATCTAAAAATAGATTTACCGAGATTTACCGATAGTAATACAGAATCTACAGATCTAATAATCTTGTTTAAACAGGTTTGTTAATCATGAATGACCTAATTTTAGATTGTTTTGATTTTGTGTAACAAAATAGTTTTTGCCGATTTTCTCAAAACCCATGGTCGGCCAAATTCCTTGGTTTTTACTTGAGGGCCCATATATTTATATGTATGAAAAGAATTAGAATGTGGTAGTATGCAACATGAGAATAAAAATATAATTGCTATACAACAATAACTATGACTTTGTTTCTTTTTTTATAATTTTGATATGATACTAAGAACGATAGCTTTTTTTTTACTAAAATAAAACTTCTTGAAGCTCTGAACAATAACAAAAGCTTGCCCATTATGTATAGAAAAAAATTGTCAAAGTGAATATACCATATTTTCGCTCACCTGCACGGTATTCACATTAATTAGAGTACGCGTATGGGCATTATACTGAGGCAAGGATTAATTCAATAAGCCTGTTTTCTAAATAATGAACATGTGCATTATATATAAGTAGCTGTAAGGTACTTACCATATAAATACAAAATAACGCACTGCGCATTATTTTGAATAAGCCCATGTTCGGTATTTCAAATAAGGGAAAGTAGGTTTACTTAGTATCAAACATAGCTTTAGTGCACTTTTTGTTCATTTGCTTTTTATATAAAGGCGCGTTAATTCGGGATGCCCATGGGGATTCTGATTTTTGAAATAATGCCCATAAGCATTATTTCGCATTTATGTATGCGTAATACCATATATGTGTAGTTATGATTTTCTTGATCAAGATTATATAAAGAATGAACAAACTCAAATAATATCCTACTTTAAATACATTTTTTATTTTCAAGTACCTATGCCAAAATATAAGGTTTCGCTTGTTTTTCAGGGTGAGATGTAAAAAATTTGCATTACTATATATTTCCAAAAATAAGCAACCTTTTTTGGCCAAAAAATTACACGAAAAACGAGGAGTTGCTTATTTTCGAAATATTGAGTTTTTTGAAAAAATTAAAAAACGTACTAATAAAAAGTTATCCAAATGACCACAAATTTTTACTATAAGTGTATTTTTATGCGCTGAACAACTTTACTTAACCGATCTTTTGAAGTTTACTTAGTAAAAAAAAACTTGTATATGTAGCAACTGCTAACGCGTTTTTTGAGAATTTTGAAAAAACAGGAGTGTTGTTTATTTTAGAGGGTTGCTTATTTTCAGGAATATACGGTATGGACTATATGCTAAATCTTGGTGGGTTGCATATCCAAATGATAATGATGCAGCTTTTATATTCCTTTATCCCTTATGTCTTGGATGAAAACCATTACTACAATAAGGGACTGGGACTTTATGATTACTAAAATTCAAGACAATTTTGAACCAGGGTTTTTATGTCAATCTGAAGATTTACAAAGCAAATTATGTAAAAGTTCATCTGAGGCGATCACTTCTGTGTATCAACTAGCCTTTTCTACAAAAACTAAACTTGATGGTCTTTTGGTTATGGGATTTGACAATTTAAAAATATGTAATTTATTACTTTTAGATCTTTACTTTCGACCTTTTTCTTTTAAAATCTCAAATTTAAATTTGATTATTTTCGAAATTGGTATCTTAGACAATTCGGATTGGAACTATGCTAGCAAAGGATATAAAAGCTCTTTTATATATAATTTTCAAAAAGCTCGTTCATTATTTTTACAAGAGTTTACTAACAATGAAGCGTGTTAAAATATATCAAAATTCTCAGGAAGCATATATTTTTTACGATGTAAACCCTAATATAGTTTAGAATTTAGAATAAAATTGGCATACTAGTACAGTTTACAGGAAGCACACTTTTTGAACTGGAACATGAATATACAAAATCGGCAATTGAAAAAGAACAAACTCCTCATTGTACGGTTAAAGATTGGCAAAGTAAACCAATTATGAATAAACTTTTTAACCATTACCTAAAAAAATTTATTTCGACATCTATACAATGGGAAAGCTTTTTTATTAGTTGGCAAACTCATAATAGTAGTATTATTGAGTTAACAACAAAATTTAAAGAAATATATCCACCAAATTATATCGTTAAAGATCGTGAACTGCAAGCATGGAAAGCTTTACTACGACATACCGGTTGTTTAAATATAACACCTTTTGAAAAAAAGTCTAAGGTAATTCCTAACAAAATGGGTTACAGCTGATTTGAAAATTAGTGGGCACGTGATAAATTTTGTTCAAATTTCAATAATTATTTTTCGGTAATAACAGTATAGTTTTTCAATAATATAAGTTTTAGCCAATATATTATTGCAGTATGTTTTGTACTAGCTGAAAATTATATTATCAAAAACTATACTTTTATTATCAAAATATAATTATCAAAATTTGCTCACAAAATTCATCACGTGCTCGCTAATTTTCAAATCAGCTATAACTTATATGAATATCGCCAAGAGAAAACCGTCATCAGGGTTTAAAATACTATCAAACCTCCTAAAACCAACATATATAGTTAACAGAGTATTGAGTGGTTATCAAATTATTAGAATTATATATCAAACAGATTTGAACAGATTAATTTTAGAAAAATCCATACTGATGATAAATGTTTACCCATCCATCTTACATTTTTGTTTGTTCTGTTTTCTGCTTTTTTTTTTTTTTTACAAGAAAAACGTGTTGAGTTTATCAGTTTTGGGAGGTCCAACAGTAGATTTTGTATAGACAAAATCTCTAACGAATCAGATAGTTTGAGTTTACTAGTCTAATAAGCAATACTGCTGAACTTCCAAAACCGATCCTGTTAAATTGATAACCTGTCAAATTTGATAAAAAAATTAATCTACCAAATCGGTTTTTTGATATAAATCTAATAGTTATAATGTTTCAAATCCGATAACCTCACAATAAACCTTTCCATCATTCATATCAGTTTTGGGAGGTTTAACAAAGCCCCAGGTTTTTTCTTAACAGCTGATTATACTAGTCATGTGATACAATGCTCTAATTTTTTGCTATAGTTTGAATTCTGGACTCAATCAAAAGCCCAACAAAAGATGAAGCTATATTAAAGTATCTATATGAATATAAATTTTTTCAAAGTGTCCCAATAAATGAAAATAAAATGGATCAATTTTGGAGTGCATTTCAGGTTGCATTAGATAGTAATATTCGTGGAAATGATGGAAAAAGGAGAATATTATCTATTATCACAGATGTATTTTACTATGATACAATCAAAGAAAAGTTATCTGTAAGTAGTTTATAAATAATATATTAAAATACTTAGAACTCAATTTTAAATAATCTAAACTTATCTTAGGTCTCTAATTATTTGATTACTGAAGTATGTTGTTATGCACGTATTAATGGTCCAGAAGGTATTCAATTAGAAAAGCCTACAATTACTAGAAAAAAATTGACACCCGAAAAAGAAGTACAAATTGAGAGTTTTTTTCAAGATAAGGCAAATACGATAATGAGTTCTTACAAAACTAATAGTGCTACTGGATTGCCTGTATATTATTTAAAAAATACTACAAAAGCTTTGTGGAAACGATTTCAAAAAGATATCTAAATGGTATTAAAAAACAATATTTTATAAGTACTTACAGGGAGACCGATACCAATATAAGGAAGACTTGGATGGCCTGTGTTCAATTTGCAATATGTATGAATATGAATCGTTTGATGATTAATCCTACATTACGCAAACTTGGATCATCAAATAAATCTAATTTTGATAATAATGATTAGACAACTTACTCTCAATATAGTGAAATTATCAGAATAAGAAAAAATCTTTACTAAGCTTATATCAAAAAAATACTACCGTAGTATACTGCCTCAAAATTTACAAATAGGGTTCAGGGCAAGAGTAAACAATTAGGCATGCCCCTCATGCACATAAACAAGCCCTTTTCTATATAAATTAACCAAAAAATTTTCTTTGTCTTTGGTATCTACATTTTTAATTACTTCCAATTACTTTTGACCATGCTGCCCAATCAGATACAATAGACTAGGGCATGCCCATGCCCTGTACCTTGAACCCTAGAGATGGGTTTCATGCGTGTGCATTAATGCGCATGGCATGTTTCAGAATAATGTGCATTTTATTTTATATAGGAAAATTATAGCTGATTTGAAAATTAGTGGGATACATGATGAATTTTGTGATGATCATCCAAATTTCGATAATTTTTTTTCGGTAATAACATTGTAGTTTTTTCTGATATATTATCACGGTATATTTTGTACTGGCCAAAAATTATATTATTGAAAACTATGCTTTTATTACTGAAAAATAATTACCGAAATTTGCTTACAATCATTACAAAATTCATTACATGTCCTACTAATTTTCAAATTAGCTGTAAAGTATATATACAGGAATCGTATTGTCAGGCGGAATAAATGCGCAGTTTTCCCATCACTAATAACAAGTATAATGTTGAAAGTATTTGGTATAGGTAGAAATTAATTAATGATAACATGAAAAGTACTGTATGAATATATCTCAATAATAATAATAAATACTATTTATTCCCCGGGGCAGTGGGAATAATGAAAAATTTCCTCAGCTGCATATGTAGGGTGCTTTGCACCATAAGTGTGCTACTGGGAAGAATATTTCAATTATTTCCCTGACCAGTAAAATAAATAAGTTATTCACCCATATCATTGACAGTGACTTGTGCTATTAATCATTTCTATCACATTTTTAAAATTTTTAGAAATAACATTGAAAGTCTAGAAGATACCTAATAAATCTGGAAAAATAACTACTATATAAGCTCAAAATAATGCGCAGGGGTATAATTTCGAATTTCAGTTTAAATTAAGATTAATTTGGGCCAAAATTTGAATTAACGATTCTGTACATTATTTTGCGCTTGTATGGTAATAAGAAAAAAAAGAAATAAATTTGTGATAAAAATTGTGATTAATAACACGTAAATCCCTATTATATGATCATACTGAGATAGAGAATAATAATATAAAATCTTTAGGAGAGGATACCAAAAAAGGGAATATTTTAGACAGTGCACTATGGTATACGTTCTTAATTATGTCAAATTGAAGCTTAAGTAATGTTATAATTAAATCAAATGCTCACTATATCAAGAGTTCACTATAACAGAAATTTATATTTTAGCATCTACTAATTGATTAAATAACATTGGGAAAATAAAAACATTAACAATCTGTAGTGATCTTCAAATTTATCAAATAAGTGCAGAATCTTGTTTAAAAATTGCAAAGTCTTCAAAATTTAGATTTTTGTAGTTCTTCGCAGATTTTTAGCAAAAAATCTGTGCAAATATTTAAGAAATATAATCTTTGCAGATTATAATAGGCGCCACCTATTATAATCTGCGATAATCTCCAAAATTATAATTTCAATACTTACCTGCCGGTAAAAACACGAGAAAATCAATAAACAAAACAAATAAAAATAAATAAATAAATAAAGTAAAAAAACACGTTTTTTTATTCACTTTTTTATTATTATTATTTTTTTTATTTAAATTCGAAATAACAATAGAAAAACGATAGTGGGAATAAAGTAATTTCTGTTTATTTCATAATAAGGAATAACTAGAATTTACTTTTATTCTCGCATACGGTTATTTTTTTTAATTTTATCGTTTTTTTATTTTTTATACTTTTTTTTTTATTTTTTTTATATGTTTTTTTTCTTTATTTTTTGTTTTTTTTTTATTTATACTTTTTTTTTATTTTTTATTTTTCTTTATATGGTTTTTTTATGTTTTTTTATGTTTTTTTTTTT